>VZTL01058691.1:0-29163 GCA_013400535.1 Scopus umbretta | reverse complement strand
ATACCACACCCTAATTCTTCCCAAGTTTTCCCTTGCCCACAGTATGGTATCTGGCTGACACACATGGAATTACAGGAACAGAAATTGCCGTGGTATGTAGGAATAGTGGGCAATCTGTTGGGATTATACAGACATTGTCACATGCCTTTGAAGCTCAGTTTCATTTTTCTCCTTTTAGGCTGTTATCCGCATCCTTGATAGCTTCATAGATAAAGAAAGCTGGCAGGGAGACTGCCTCAATAAGCAATGAATTTTTCATTTTTATGGTAGCCTGGCTGACCCTGTGCAGGCTCGTCCACATGTTGTAGATGCTCAGGTAAGGGCTAAAACAGCTGTGAAGACCTTATGCTGGACTTTTGCAGTGGAAAAGGCCACTTTAAAATTGAAGCTAATTTAGGACCTGGAGCATACTTTTCTGCTTCTAGGATTTCAGCTGTCATCTTAGAGCTCCTTCCCTTGGGAGCTGCTTTTAGGGCTCTTGAGCTTAGCCAGTGCCAGAACTGCGTTGCACCTGTGTCACGGCCCAGCCCTTACTGAGAACAAAGAGAAAAAGATCATCTTTCCTTCAAAGGAGGTTTTAAAGTAAAATGAGTGGTTTCAACTGGCAGGAGGCAGATCCTACAGACCCACTCCCCCCATATATGTCTAGCTGCGTCTCGCCTTCTTCCCTCCTACTATCAAGCAGATGGAGGCAAAGGGGTCATGATTGAGAAAGGGGTGAAGAAAAGGCTCTGGGAAGAGTCTGGGTTGGTAGCCGACACTGGGACAGAGCTAGCAATTTTAAATTGCTCTTTGGACAGAAACTCAGCTATCCTTTGGGTTCTCCAGCCCCACTGAATGACCGGATGCTGCTGCTACATCCCTTCTTCCCCACAGCAGGTATTACACCAGTATTACTCAAGGCCAGATCTACCATGAGCTGGGTGGGGGTTCTGCAGCTTGTCCTTACATGATCAAGAGCACATGCCATGCTGATCAGTGCCCACAGTCCTCTTGTTCTCCCTTCCCCTCCACTTTATTTCTTATAATTCCACCCCTGTGACTACTCACAGCATAAGGCACACCACCATTTGAGTAAAGGTATTGAAATCTGTCATTAAAGGTATTTGTGTTTCAGTGTTCCTCATTTTTGTGTGACTTGTGGTGCTAAGTAGTACTATTTTTCAAAAGTATCTTTAACAACAATGTTTTTCAGAGGGAGCTGCTCATTTTGAGTGAGCATTGCTGAAATCACCACATTATTTTTTACAATAAGAAAGATCTGAAAGTGGCATGTAAACCATGGATTGGTAGCCAAGGGATCAAGCTTCTGAGTGTTCAGAAAGGATGGAGAAGTAACACATAAAGTGATAGAATAAAACTACTTAATATGAATTTTGAAAGAAATATATAAACCTAAACACAAAAAATAGTTTGGTCTCTCATACCCTATGTTCAACTTGTACATCAGCCTATGGGGAAGAACATATGGTGTCAACCAATTTAAAACATGAAGACTTAGCTTTCAAAGGTCATTTCTCCGTTTTTGGTTTGAAACATATGTATCATTATAATTAACAAAGGAACTATACTTGAACAGCAATAGCTACCTCAAAGATTTGTAAGTCTTAATTCAATCCATTTGTATTAGTGGAAATATTTCCAGTGATTTCAGTATGCCATGGATTAGGCTCTTGATACAATACTTGTCTGATGAAGAGCATTGTGCTTCAGGCACCGCTGCAGCAGCTAATCCTTATGTGGCCTTCTAGAGAATGGAATTATCATCTTAGTGCTGGGCTAGACAACCTAAATGTTGCATGGAGGGGTAGCTGGTAATTTAGGCTACAAATCAGAAGAAACTAGCCTAGCAGCATGCTTCCCAGTCTAAACCAGCCTGTACTAGGTGGAAGGAAAATGCAGAGAAAGTAGGCACAGACTGGACTTGCTAGAAATTGCTGCTTCTTCTGGGCAGTATGTACATTTTTTAGCTTTGATCATAAAATATGAGCTCTGTCTTGGAGCAGAGCTTAAGACACCCGTGTCTGGTCTTTCCAGTTTTGAAAAAAAATGCAGGACTTCAGTTGAGTGTTGTCATCCTTTTTTGACTTACAGAACCCTACAAATTTTTCATTGGCTCCAAAGTGAATGGAAACCTGTTGAGAAAAATTTGCCTTTTCGGTCATTTTTTCATGACTCCACTAAAGTAGTCCGCTGATATCTAGGCGTCCAGGTGCTCAGGTGCTAACCTACTGTCTAACACTATGTCCATTGGCATCACAACTATTTTCCCCTCAGAACCTCTTCTGAGCTAGCCTGCTTTCAGAAGAGGTTCAGGGCCATAAATCCTGATGAAAAGAAAAGGGTTCTTCTAACTTGGAATTAGCCAGGTTCATCTCTTTTAGCCCTTTAAGCCCTGCTTTTGGTGCTTGCTACTTACTTAGTTGAGCTTGTCCTGCTTACCAGGAACCATTCATTCAGTGGGGAGCCTGGACACCTACCTAGGGATTGGAGATCTAATGGGGCACCTGAGGATAACAGAAAGCAATTCTAAGTGTAAACCCTCTTGGCGAAATTTGTCTTCTAGACACTTAAGTCCCTAATAAGGTTAGGTTGCAGCACAACAGATTTTAAGAAAGTACACAGTGCCTTTAGATACTTAGAGAGGCAAAAGTACCTACTTCTTCAAACAGCCCAAAGCCACAGATCTAAATCCGTATTATGTGTCATAAGAGATTATGGGTCCGTTAAATAGAGTAGCTATCCAGGATCATTCCCTTAGTTAAAATGGATCGCCTGCATGAAGGAAAGCTGTGGTGTTGGAAATGGATCGTGCAGATGGATTATTTGGTAGCCCCTGGCTGCCCATGCACACATCTTTTTGCAGAATGAGGCCTCCTATAACCTGGAATTTACTGGCACCTCACTAGGGAAGTGTCTGCTGTGTTAGACAGCTCTTAATGTTGCAATGTCAAAAGAAAACCATTATAAATGGAGAATCACATTCTGCAGTGAAAAAGCTTTTTATACAGCTAACTTGTTACATATTTAGGGCACTTAAAGATCAAAAAACCCCACAGTTAGACAGAGTTCATTCCTTATAATGGACTGTCAAAGTTGTCAGAAGCTCTGTGGCAAACATAGCCAATAAAGAGAAAAAGCTCAGCAGATTGAAAAAGAACGTTAACAGCTTTTCTACAAGGCTTTGCTTTTTTTTCCCCAGCAGAAGTCAGAAATATGCAACCAGATGTTCAGAAGTAATTTTGATTGAGGATTTTGAGGATATTACTAATCTTTTCCATGTTAACACATCCTGAAACTGGTTGTACCAATTAGTCAAGGTGAGTGCCTCAGATTTCTTCTGCTGAGCTGCAGTATAATATCTGGCATTTACTAACAAACAGAAAATTAGCTTTCTGCTTTGTAGAGCATATTTGCTTAGAAATATCAAGCTCAGTAACAGGACGATGAGGTCCAGCTGTAAATTCAATCCTAAAAATACTCTCCCCTCCTCTTAAAGTGAATGTAAATCTTGTGAAAGGTTAAGGAATGCCAGTGTAAAAGAGCAAGAACATTTATTCACCTTCAGGTGCGACAGCAAAACAGCATAATCCCACATCTGCATAGCCAGTAAAGGATCCTTCCAGACGGAATAAGCCATCTCAGTATCACTTTTTCCACAATTACTCAATCTTTAGCTTGTCCAAAAGGATGGACGTTAAAGGTGGCAACTGAGCCAAATGTGTGTCTTGGGGATGCAAACATCTGCCTTCATCAGGTGGGTGGTGACTGTCAGTCATAACTGGTTCATTTTAGTGAACTCCAGGGGAATGTTTTATTCTTCTTAACACACAATATCTCTTCATGACATCAAATGTTGTCAAAGAACCCAAATGACATCCTCCTGAAATATCTTCAGTCACCTGAGCTATATGCATACACTCTTCTATCCAGTGGGAAATACTGGCCATATAATAGTTTGCAGCTGTATCCCTTGACTCTGATATAACTGGAGGAGGCTAGCAACTTGTCTCCAGATGTCTAATTTGCTGTTGGTGTTGATTGATTTGCCTACTACTGCTTCCTAGAGTTTTATAAACATCCATTTCTCATCCACTCTCTCTGCTACTAAAATTTTATAAAGCACAGAAAGACAGCCTTGGTGTTTCATGAGCTGTAGTCACCACACACCAAGCAGGAGTTTGTTAGCCAAATCTGAGGTCTTAGTGCAACCCAGAGAGTGCCCATGCTGAACCAAAGAGGCTGTGACAGCTGGGATAACTGGAAATCAGACTGAGGCTTATTTGCTGTGGCTAAAAAATATCTCCTATCTACCTTCAGAATAGCTTCTTCCCATTCTTGAAACTTATGAGCTTCGCAGAAACAGATGAAAAACTGGCCTCAATTTCTTTCTACACACAGTTTTGCATGACAAAGATGCAGGTTTATTCTGCTGTATTAGGAGCTGATATTTGGTAGGTACAAATCAGAAAGAAAAAATAAGAGATGCCACTTATCAAACATAAGGGAGAAACTAGATGCAACAGCAACAACAATCTTTCTTTCTTGCATCAGCATATGCATTTTTTTTCCTCCAGCAGATTTTGATGGAAAACATGTTATTGTAATCTAGGAATTGGCAATTTTTTTTTTTTTCCTGAACTCTGGCTGAAAGTGAACCCAGCATCTTTCACTATGCTTCTTTCCTGCCTGGCCAACAGTAATTCTGATCAACCCATTCTTTGGTCAGGAAATAATTAAATCCAGGATGTGCTGTCAGGGATATAGAAATTCTTATTTTCCTTCCAGGTATTAAGAAGGGATCAGTCAGCTAGGTCTATCTCAAAAGACTTTCTTTCTGCGCTCATAGAGAAGAGAGTGTGATGGGTTTTAACCTTTCGTTTTTTTTTTTTCCTTTTTTGTTTCTTAACTATACTCAAAAACAATTAAGACACTGGCCATGGGGGAAAAAATATCTGCAACGACCACATGAACTCCTAATGATGGTAGTAAAAGGAACAAGAGCTTACCCCTGATTCATGCCTTTACAGTTTCTTCTAATGAGGTACAATGTTGGGTAACTGGTGTCATGTGTCATGTCATAATGCATCATATTTGTACAAGGGTCTGTCACGTCACAGAGAGTAATAGGAGATGACAGATACAATGAGAGACTGTCAGCCTAGAAATTTTTTTTGAAAAATTTTATCTATGAAGATTTAAAATGTATTAAACATGTTAGTGATAAGTTAAAAGGATGAGGAAGGAAGGAGAGAAAGAGGAGGGAGTGAAAAAAGCCTTCAGAGGACAGAAAGCAGGGCAGAGAAAAAGGCTAAGTCTCAGAAAAGTCACTCAGAAAGTCAGGCAAGCTGGATCCCTGTTATCTCAGCCTGCAGGATTAGATTAGCAATAACATTGGAGCTGCTCAGAATTTGAATCATAACTTTTGGGCCTAGAGTAGGTTTTAGTTCACTTCATCAGTTTTTGGTTCAGTCCACACCCCAGAAAACTGGATTCAGGTGTACATTCAGGTTGCTAATTCCCTGCAAGATAGGTTTCAGAGTCCAGCTTTGAACAAAAGATTTCGTGCTTCCCTGTGCCAGGCTTGGCTCAGGAGAAGCTGTGGGCAAGGAATGGTGTGGAGTCATCCTTCCACACCTACCCAAGGGCCTGGGGCAGGCAAAGGGCTCGACCAATGCAACTTGAGGCACGTTTACATCTGGCACTTATTGTGGTTTCTGCGTATCCTGCATTAACTGATCTGCAGCCCCTATTGCACGAGTAGTGTGCACACCAGTATTAGCAACTGTTGACTAAGCTGCTGCCATGCCACACCACCGTGTTTCATCATATGTGCCAAGGAAGTCTCGTCAGGTGCCTCACTGTGCATTATTCTGCTGCTTTATGATGGCCTACAGAGAGACAACACTAGCTGGCGACTGAGCTATATATCTCCCAGTGCTCCCCCAGTTCATCCCACCATACATCTACTTCTTGTGAGACAGTCAATGCCTTTTTCCTAGTGGCAGCATGGAGGAGACTCTGTTGAATGTTGCAGTCCTCATGGTGATGAACACAGACAAGTGTGGGTTAGCATAACTACCCTCAGGCTGTGACTTCATGACTCAGGACACCTCTGGCAATATCTGAATTCAAGCAGATGTTCCTCTGGGATTTTTCTTTCTGGGGAGCCCCAACTTCAGAGCCAAGTGAAGACACTGGTCTCTTGGGGCAGGATGCTGTTGCTGACACTCATGGCCACAATAAGTGAGCAGCCACCATGGACTTCACTCCATATGCTAGATGCAAGTGGCCATCCTTGCCTGGAGACTTGTCATATGACCCACAGCATAGCTGTTACTTCAGCCTTTCAGAGAGGACTAACTTACTGTCTGGGTAAAGACCTCTCACAGCATGTTTGGATAGCGGCAAGGAGATTTTGCCATACCCACTGGTACCTGGAGGATGAAGGACAGATTGAGGAGTCTGATGTTAAAGCTGATGGGTGGCAAGCAGTGGATGCATCTCATTGCAATAGCTCATTTTGCTTTGCGGAGCTTTGGTAAGCTTAGGATTGAGACTTTCTGTGCATCCAAGAAGGGAGGCTGGAGAAGGTGTTGAGCAACTAGAAAGGAGACTAATAAAATGTCACCACCGCTCAGAGCATACAGCTGGGGATGCGTTATGTTGCCGTGTTAGAATTGATGGCGACTGAAAACTATGCATGTTCCTTTGGTTTTGGCTTTAATCCTAAATCTGTTATATGTACTTTATATATATGAGTTCAACAGTGCACATATTACGGTTCACGTAGGGATTTTTGTTTACTTTGTCGGGGGTTTTATTGCACTAAAGGCTGGTGTTTTAATGAACTGCTTAGGATGTGGAATCATAATTGTAAAGATGTTTTCAAAGGTGTTTTAACTATAAATAAAACTAAACGTTGTGAGCAGTAGAAAATATGAGAAAGAAATAACAAGGCAAAGCTGAAAACTGTCATATTCATACTAAAGGTTTCAACATGATTGTTTTTATTTTAAGCTACACAATGTAAAGAAGCAAGCACTTTAAAAATTACAATTATGTCTGTGCAGGATGCTCAGGAATGTCCTCTGTTTCTTAAGGTTTGGGGATAATGGGAGAAGGACCTGTCTCTTCTGGTAGAGGGGAGTGGAATCCTTCTCAACCGTACTCAAAACTGTATGTTTGTGGGTTTTTTGGTACACTGTACAGCTAGCAAAAAACATATTCCTGGTCACTGTGGCAAGAAAGGTTCATCCTGCTCTACGGAGACATCCAAAACAGGGGATGGAGCGCAAGGAGTTTGTGGCAAAGAACTTGACTGAACGTGAAGGAGCAACACACGTTCTGTCTTAACATAGAAATGACAGTCTAGCCAAAAAGGACATTGTCTTTTTCTTCCCATTTTTCCCTGCTAACATCTGCGGTATGGTGGGTGCTAGCACTGATTTAACACCTGTCTCCATCCTGAACTGGATGAAAGGAGACTCAAGAGATGACAAGTCCGAGGAATTCACCCCTGCATTCCAGGGGCGGCTCACACAATGGTGGGAGAGGCAGCCGAACCTCCAGGCAGGGTGCCTGGGGAGCATAATGTCTCTGATCTCAGAGCCCCAGGTGTGTGGGGTGCTGCAGAAAGCTGGGTTATTGAAGAATCTTTGCCTTCAACACAACGTTTTCAGCACTTCTGCATCAACACAATGTGTGCAGTATACTGTGGTAACCCAGAAGAGCGGGGTGGATTATTGTGAAATTAGTTGAAGTCCTTCAAAACAGGTTTGGAAGAAAGAGGAGAAATATTCTTATGGAACAGTCAGGTCTCATAACATTTCACATTAGCTCAAAGCTGAGGGAGCTAGTGAAGCTGTGAGACACAGAAATGACCTCAGTGCTTTTGCTTTTCTGCACCTATTGCTACAAAAGAAATTCTTTCCTTTCAAATTCCTAATTAATTTGTATGATGCCATTGCTTTTGCTAGGAGCGGATTTGGCAAAAAACAGGTGAAAAACAGAACAGAAGAGACACAATCCAGAAATTATCATCAAAGAGTGTATAACTGTGGTTTGTTGCTGACACTGCAAATTCACTCAGCTATGGTATGGTAGTTTGGAGAAGAAATAGATGGAGACTATATGTACTCTCTCTGCATTTTGAACTACGTGTATAGAAAGCATAGTAGTTAGGAAGAGCCTAAATCAACATGGCAGCATGCTGGCTATTCCCTGGAATAAGGTGTTGCTGTTCCCTGCAGCTATAATGCATTAATATAATACTATGCAATCAATAGCACAGGCCTGTAACTGTAGATCTAGTTAAAGCAATATTTGTATTAAACACTTTAGTATTATTAAAGTTTACTGTTGATGCTCTAAACTCTGAGGCAAACTTTTACAACTCTGCTATTTATGTCAGTTGAATTCTCTCCTTGACTGGTAGCCTAGTTAACTCCTTTTCATTTTTCCTGTGTCACTGACTAAATCCTTTCTTGTTCTATGGTATGAATAACCATTCCTGGTACGTATTTTCCAAGTTTATATATTTATTTGTTACTTTAAGGAAAATCAAAGAGACTGCCCTACTACTTGTTGTCATAGGTGCTATTGTGTTATTCTTCTCCTTCTGCTTATAAAATAAGGAGATGGAAATCAGGAAGAAGTTTAGGAAGACCTATTTATCTAGTGCAGCTTTTTGGAAGACACAATATATCAGAAAGACCTGCAACTGTAAATTTGGCTCATGTTCAGCCTCACTAGAATCAGATACTTCTATGGGACCCACTCGTTTAGATGGGTAAGAATCCCAATTTCACTCTTGAGAGGAAATATACTCCTTTCACAGTATGAAATTGTTGACACTTTTTTGATGAAACTCTGGAAGAACATTTCCTTTACAAGGAAAAATGGCAGTTCCCTCTCTTTGGGCCAAGAGAAGAGAAAAACTTTAGTTGTATAGAGAAGTGGGTAAGCCATGTGGTCATTGAAATTTTAGACCCACACATTTGCAGAATGATATGTAAATAGCTGAGCAAGCATTATCACTCTGAGGCAAACTATGGCCCATGACACTGTTCTTCACTTGCTTTGCTCTTGTCAGCTTGCATGGAGGGTTTATTCTGGCAGACAGCAGGTGGTATAGGCCATCATAACATCCTTAGCCCTTCTATCTCTGTTGCCTTGTCAGAGGTTGTGAGAGAGAAGTGGAACCAGCCACAAGTTTGATCTACGCACTTGCCTTTGAACTCTGGGGCACACAGTATCGTAATAAATACCTCGCACAGCTAGCGAAAACTGTCATACCATAGCAATACACGTCAGGAAGACTACTTGTTTTAGCAGTTTTCCAATGAAACTGAGAAATAAATTCAGTGGAATCGGCTTTCAGTATCACCACTAGAGCAGCAAACCCTGCCCAAAGGGACCTGGACATCAGAGCCATTGAGGGATGGGTTGGTTTTGAGGGGCAGATTCTTCACTTGGTCACCCTCCTCCAAGAGCATTTTAGTAAAGAGAAAATGTGGCTGACTGATAGACATTGTTTTGGGTATTTTGTCACTGTTCAGCCAAGAAAGAGAAAATGTGAATCAATCAGAGAAAATGCTATAGAAAGACATAATTGTTTATGAATAAGCCTAGTTCCTGCTTTGGACTGATTGCACTGCAAGAGTCACTGATCTAAACCAGAATATCAACTTCAGAAAAAAATCAGTTTAGTAAACCAAATCATGTAATTGTTCTCCCTCTCTTTTTCCTTCTTTTTTTTCTCTTAACATTCTGGATAAAATACGGTAAAGTTAATTATCTTAACTTACCTGTACCAAAACTAGGGACATTAACATTCAAGGTCAGGTTGGATGGGGCTCTGAGCAACCTGATCTAGTTAAAGATGTCTCTGCTCACTGCAGGGGAGTTGGGCTAGATGACCTCTAAAGGTCCTTTCCAACCCAAAGCATTCTATGATTCTATAATTCTGTGAAATATATATTTTTTCAAGGATTTCAAACCATCCAGAGTTTACTCTTGGATTCTGCTTTGGTAGAAATATTTCACTTTCCTTTAAGTTTATACATCCAGAGACAGTACCTTTGTCTTAACTGTTTAGATATGAAGTATACATTCAGTCAATTAAACTTTAGACCAGATCTTCAAGTGTAATAAATCAGTATACTTTCACTAAGGCTATAATAGTTTATTCCAGTGAAGTATCTAATGCATTGCCCAGTCATCTTTAAGATAAATCCATCGTCACTATACGTTTGTTAAGATTACATGTGGAGTCTGAGGTGGGCAGAAGAACATTGCATTGATTAATAATTAATTAATAATTTACAATGTATTATAGGTCTTGTTCTGGAAGGTTTTTGGCCTGATCATTCTGCTCCCATCTGCTCCTCGGTGGAAGTGCCTGTGGGAGCCAAGAGTTGTGTGTGCTGAAATGAAGAATAGGCTATCCATCTTAGACACTTTTATAAATTCCCTCTCTGTGCCATAGCACCTAAATATGTTTAATACATTTACTCTTGCCAGCATTCCGGGAGGTGGGAGACTGTTACCTTTACTTTCAGGGGGAAGAACTGAGGAGTAGCGACAGCAAGGAAACATTCAGGAAATCTAGGAAGGAGAGCAGTTAAATCTGTCTCCTGGGCACATTCCAGAGCCTGGTACTCTCTCCTGACTATCCTAACATCCTTACTGGGTCACATTGCTTTTAGGAGCAAAACTGCAATAACTTTATATGATCCATCTGCATTTTATGGGAAGAAAGAGCTTCATAAATAGCATGTATTCACTAGATTTATCTGTGGCTTTTTTGCAGGTGGGAGAAATATTTGTTTAATTGAGATTCAGATTACTGGTGGAGCCAATGAATATATAATTTTCCACCAGTTCACAAAAAGGTATTGCAATTGAAAAATGTGGATTTTTCTCCATTGTCTCTGAATTATCTAACACAAGAGAACTCATTTGAGTCATTCATGTTTCTAACAACCTATGTTAAAGCAGGTGCAAACCTTATATTTTTGTGGAAAACCTTCCTGCTAGGAAAAAAACCAAAACAGTGTTAGCATTTCCAGCAGCTTTCCTACTGCTCCCTGGCAGAGGGCAAGCAGACCAGCTTTCCATTCACTGGTTATTTGCTGAGCTGCACCCTCCAACAGTACAAGATCTATGCTTTGTCTCTTTCTCTCTTGTGTCATGTTTTGAGTAATACGGCCTATCACCAAGTCCTCCTACTCAGTTATTGGCAGCTTGTTCTCCTGGAATATTGTTGTAATTGTTCTTTGGAGCAGAACCTCAATCTGAGGCTCTTTAACTGTAGTAAATGTATGCTTCCTACTTCGTAACCACACCACTATGAGTAAAGGGAGAGAAAGACAGAGAAAAGGAAAGATTTTGTGCAACTCAGGCAAATTTCTTCCAAGAAAAAGTGAATACATGGGCAGATTAACGGTGGATTAACACTAAAGTTATGTCAAAACAGCAAGAGTATATCTTGAGATTAACTATACATTCTATTTCTCTGTTACATGGTAATAGTTTACCAGTCCATTTTTAAGAATTTCATTTCAATGTAAAAGGGATGGGGAAAGAAGTAGCGGCTACATTGTGGAAGTAAATCAAGCTTGTCTCCCCTGGAAACTGCAGTGGCAAATGTATGGATATCACATGCTCTTTCAAGAATCATAGAATCATAGAGTCATAGAATTATTAAGGTTGGAAAAGACCTCTGAGATCATCTAGTCCAACCATCAACCCAGAACACCATATCTACTAAAGAAGACTTTCCTTGTAAATACATGAGTTCTACACCACCAAGGAAGAAGAATATTCTCTCCCCTTCCTTATCTGAATGGGCTAACTGTCACAACAGTGATTTCAGCTACTAGATAAGAAGAACAGTCATGTCATTATTCTCTATTAAAAGGCAATTTTTTTTTCATAATTCGGGATATTTTTCCAAGGAGGTGATGCTGACTGCTAACATCACTCAGACAAACATACATAAGCATATATTTAAAAGGGGTTTTGTCTAACATATGTGTTTGCTACTTGGTTGAAAGATTAAAGAACATGAGAAAAAGAAAGACTCCATGAAACAGAGTATGCAACATGCATGACCAAACCTGGGTTTGTCCATCTAGAGAAGCTGAACTAGCCTTAGGTTGCTTATTTTAGCATCATCTTTTTCATTAAATTGACACAGCTGTCAGGCTTTTGTAAGAACAGAGGCCCTGAATTAATTAACATGGTGATGCCCAAGCAGACATTACAGCATTCAGTTTATTTGTGAAGTTCCTTGCAAGACAGAGGAACTGATATGTATCTATCTATGTTTGCATCCATCTATGCATCTACCTGTCTATCTCTCTATTTGTCTATCTATCCATTCCGTGCTGTCTGTGGAGAAACACCATAGACATATTAATGAAGGGGAAAAAAATACAAAATTCTTCAAATTAACAAAGCAAAACAAGAAATGCAGTGTGATTTTCTTTAACAGGCTAGGTAGATAGACAGATAGATAGATCGATAGATAGAACAATCTCAATGTAGGGGGATTAATTTGTTTTTGTTTTTGTTTTTTTTTAAATCCTATTCAATGTTTCAATGGAAAGTATGGTAGCGTTTTGGTGGCCAAACATGTCCTAATCCTCCTTTAAGAGAAACAACCCAGTGAGAGTCCCATTGAGCCTAAAAAGAGTTTTGCCTTTGACCTTTGACTTTCAAAAAAGCCATTCTCAGGTTCAGATTAAGTACTTCCTAGGTTACCATGTACCAGCCTGATTTTGCTGTCCTTGGTGGCAGCATCAAAATTAGCACACACTTTACTGTAAGAAATCCAGTTCAAAGGTTGAAATGGAGAGGTTCCAAGTAAATCAGTACTTTTTCCATTAAGCATACTTTAAGAGCTACATCAGGTGCTCCTACAGCTTTGTGTAGAAGAAACCAGAAAGGGATAATTTATAGCGCAGAGACATAATAGGAGAGTACCTCTGCTTTTTTTCTGCTTTGTGATGTACAAATTATACCCATTCACACTCAGTGCTTTTCCACATGGGGAAGTTAATGCACAGTAATGGTACGATGGACATACTAGGCTCCTTAATGACTTCTGCTTTGAAAGCAGAGGAAGGTACAGGTGGTACTAGTTGAAATGATAAATTGACAACATAATATTTTCCAGGTCAGTCATTGCCTGTTTATTTGTTCCTTTTTGAACTCCACTGGCCTCCACACCTCATAGTGATTTCCACAGTATTGTTATGTCTTGTGGGATAAAAAGTATTTCTGTAAGCTTGCTTTAAATCTGTCGTCTGATCATTACTCAAGGTATTTTCTAGAAAATGTTGAATACTCATTCCCTGTTTTCCGTCTCTGTACTATCCATGATTTTCTATGTCATAATTAATCTGATTGAGTATTCAGATTTGACTATTTATTCCTCTTTTCTTCTTTGCCCTTATCTTTTCCCATCATATATGCCTCTGTAACTTCTTTCTTTGACCTTTCCCAAATAAAGCCCATCCATCAGCTTGCTCCTTCCTTCTTTGAAACTTAACTTTCTGTTCCCTCGCCAAGTCATTGCATGCCAGTGCCCAACAAAGCCAGTCCTGGGCTTGTACCATCTTCCAGAAATAATTCCTCATCGCCCAGCTGGCCTCCAGAACTTCTAAGGGGCCTCTTCAAAAACATCTGAACTCCTCTTGAGACCAGGATCTCCCCTTCCTACTTGCTCTTTGCAGTGAATGGAGAAGGATAACTTCCATCCCCCACTATCCTTAGCATACTGGCTCCCCGCAGCCCACTGTTGTAGCTGCCCTGCCTAGCCTGGCCTCTGGTGAGAGGTAGGTGTTCAGTTCTGTGCTCACCCAGTGGACCCCAATCTGAGCTGGATCCTTTGGTTCTGCTTGCTTCTTGTCTCTCATGCTACAAGGCATGTCAAACAGCTACCACAAAGGAAAAAATATTACTGTGGACAAGAGAGGTGGAGAGAGACAAAAGTTATATGAAGTTTTCCTAGAGTTTCTGTCAGCCCCTAGGAGAAATTTATACTCCCCTTTCCTGTTCCCATTAGAGAGGCCCATTCCTTCTGTTTGCTTTGTCATATACCTGCTCCATCATCTATTTTTACATGTAGAAAAGTCCTATTTACTCTCCCCCATTTCCCTGTGACTCTTCTCAGTATCTTTCCTAATGTTAGCATATATTTTTGCAAAAAAGATAACTAAAATTGCCATAGTACTCAAGATGCACACACACCACGCATTTATGTAATGTTACAAGGATGCTATCTGTTTTATTTTCAGTTCCTTCCCTAATAATTCCCAATGTACTGTTTGCCACTTCACTGCCATGGAGCTGACTTTTCAAAGCACTACCTGTAATGACTCTCTTGCTAGATTGGTAATAGCTAATTCCTCCAGCTAATAGTTAATTTAGAGTTCATCACTGTGTACATAGTCATACAGATTGTTGTTTTTTCTCCTTCATTTGCCTTACTTGCATTTATTGACATCTCATTTGTGATTTTCATTGAATTTCATCTGTGGTTTTATTGCCTCATCACTCAGTATTGTGAGATCCTTCCACAGCTGTTTGCAGTCAATTGCACATTTCACTATGCCAACTAATTTTGTGTCTTCTTCAGGCTTCCTTGCCTAATTTTTAACCTTCTTGTCCAGATTACCTTTGATAATTTTGAAAAGCACACATCTCAGTACAGATCTTGTGGGATTGCCCTGGTAACATCCATCCATCATGAAACATCATGTTTATCCTTGCTCTTTTTTTCCTATTTTTCAGCCAGATATTTATCCATGCCAGGACAAATGGACTTTTTTAATTAGCTCAGTTTATTTGAACCCTTGGTGATGAATTCTCCCAACAGACACCTCCATTATGTCTTCCCAGCTGTCCTTGAGCTTTATCTAGGCAACCTGTACCCTGTGGTATGTAGGCCAAGTCCCTGGGCCTCTTTGATCTCTGAAGAGATGTAATGGTTGAAGAAGACCGTGGGCTGTCATGGGGAAGACTCTCCGGATTCTCAGCATCATAGTGATATTGCAGGGTCACAGTACCACCATACAATGCCACAAAGAGACCAGGAGACTGTTGTGGTTTAGTTTCTGTTGGAAACTGAGCACCACACAGCCACTCGCTCCCCCTCCCCCTCCATGGGGATGGGGAGAGACTTGGAAGGGTGAAAGTAAGAAAACTCGTGGGTTGAGATAAGAACAGTTTCATAATTGAAATAAAATAATAATAATAGCAACAATAATAATAATTTTAATTAAAAAAAAAAAAGCAATGAAAGAGAGAGAAACAAAACCCAGGGAGGGAAAAAATACAAATGATACAACTGCTCACCACCCGACGACCGACACCCAGCCTGTCCCTGAGCAGCAATCGCTGCTCCCCAGCCAACTCCCCCCAGTTTATGCACTGAGCGTGACACCATATGGTATGGAATAGCCCTTTGGCCAGTTTGGATCAACTGTCTCGTCTGTGCCCCTTCCCAGTTTCTTGTGCACCTGGCAGAGCATGGGAAGCTGAAAGAAAAAGTCCTTGGCTAATACAAGCACTACCAAGCAACAACTAAAACATTGGTGTTATCAGTATTATTCTCATACTGAATCCAAAACACAGCACTATGCCAGTTACTAGGAAGAAAATTAACTCTATCCCAGCTGAAAACCAAGACAGGGATTAGATCCTGGTATCTCTCCATCCCCAGGCTCTTATCAACACTGTGAAGAACTGAATGGTTTTTGGGGCAGTATACCAGAAAAATTTTAATTTTGTTTTGGATGTGGCTGGTGCATGGGAGAGTGCTGCTGTTAGAGCAAGTATAAGTAATTCTAAGTCTTAATTCATAGCTCGTGAGGATTCACTGAACTCTTGAAACCTTTTGTTCAGCATACAAAAACCTGGTAGAAATAAGCCTGTAAGATTGAGGGGAAAAAAGTTATTTCTTAGGTCCCTATGTTGTATTCAGGTAAATTATTTTAGAGCATAAGAAAACTTCTGCAGCTTCAACATATTTTCCTTGTGTAAATATTGTATTTTTTTCCTTCTACCGATGAACTAACAACCCAGATCAACCTTTTCTGAATTCTTTGTAGCATCAATATGAGATTCAACTGTAAAAAAGTCAACACAGCCTAGAAAGAAGATAAATTATTGCATATTTTAGGAGCAACTGCAAGGCAATGCAAATTACACATTCTAGCTGCTTTGGACCTCTTTGCCAATCTGCATCATACTGTGGAAACAGCAAGTTTTAAATCCTGGTAGGTTTAGTCTGTTATTTTAATGCTTATTAGTTTTTCCCTCATAGTACAACTGATTAGTTGTTGTCCCTTTTCTGAAGCAAAAAAGTAATGAATCCAAAATCTGGCACATAAAAAATCCCACCCCAAACATAGTCTCCCACCCTGCCTCAGCTTGTCATCCATGTAAGGATTTGTAAGTATAAACATGTTTAAATGTTTAAGTGAAACAGGACAATAAAGGACATTTGTCAAACTTCTAGGGCTTATAAACCCAAATATGGGACTTCTGGATAGAAAAAAAACAATGGTTATATTTCACTTAATTTGACCTTTTAAGCTACCAACCTTTTAATATATAAAACATCTTTATATAGTGGACCTATTCTCAATGTAGTTTTCTAACATGTGTGATGTTTTAAGCGAGGTCCTAGATGAAGGGCTGAAACAAGTAAACATCTATAGCACAGTCCGAGTGCAACAACATGCCACAAGTCTTCACAAAAATGTCCAACAATGATCTTAGGCTGGAATTCCAAACCCATTTTGATGAATCATAATTGCATGCATGCATTAGCAAGGAACCCTCCCTTCTAGATAAAATGCAACTGCATGTTCTGGCCTGGTAACCTTTCCTGCAAAAGTACTGGTACAGCTCAGCCCGTCCTCGAAACAGAATGGTTTTCCATAGCTCCTTTCCCTCTAGGATCAGTGAGGTCAAAAGTGGTTGGAAATGTACTGAAAATGTTATTAGTTTATTTTTTTAAGGGGCAAAGTGGTCGGTGATGCCAGAATATAACTCCATTAGTGTGGGGTTTTTTTTTCCCATGCACCTTCAGACACATATGCACAAATGATATTCTACTCAACACTTCTGGATTTTGTCGTGAAAGCAATGTAAGCATGGAGAATGAATAATAGTCTCAGTGGCAAAAAACATGCCTTGGCTATTTGTACACCAGACCCAGCTGTACATCCAGTGAAGGTAATGAGAAATCTTCTATTAACATGGGGGCAAGCAGCTCAGACCTCAAAGTAATTCCTAATACTGAAGTGAATTAAATACTACCTAGTATTAGTAATAAAGAAACATGAAGCTCTCGGGGAAAATTCCCAGTGCCCTTACTCAATTTATAGCCCTCTCATCACCAAGCAACTTATTGGAGAGAGGAGCTCATCTGGAGTTTCAGTGTCTGCCTGAAGCAGCTATTGGTTTCTGAGAAACTCTGGCGTTGAAGATGTCTTGCAATAAGAAGAAGGGAGATAATTTCCATAGGCTTTGATTTGTCCGCACCTGTGTTTTGTTGTATCTATCTAACTGGCTCAGAATCAAAGAAATCTGGGGCTGAACTGCTGGAAAATTGAACATAACTCCCTTGATTTCAATGCCCTGCCTAAGCGCCTGGTTTTCATCACGTCAGTGAGAACTTTCTGTCCTCTGGGTTTGACTCCACATAACACTTTCTTTCCATACAGGTTTCTTGCTGGAGTCCTGTGCCTGGTATAACTTAGTCTTCCATTCACACATTCCTACAGATGATGTATGCTTGGATGTACTCTAAACAGCTGCACCCATATGTGCATACAGAATCAGTGGCTGTATGGGTAGTTAGCATGTGCAGTTATGCTGTGTGTTACGCTATGGAGACACGCAGAGAAAAAGGGTACAGACCTGGCCTTGGCATGCAGTGTACAAAGCAAAGCAAGACTAGGACAAACAGGGCTCCTGGCTTCAGGAAGAGTAGATTATTCTGTCTCAGGTTGTGCGTCAACTACCACAGGCTTCCTTCTTCCCGCAGTTCCTACTTTTCTCTGTCACTTTGTTGGTCTTGCTGAGGCCTGAACTTTTTAAAGTAAGAGAAGAAACAAAGTAGGCTTTTGTTGAGAATGTCCTTGGAAATAGTAGTCAGAAAAAAATTGCATTTAAAAATACATTCCAGCTGTCTAGCATTTGGCCAAGTTAAAAGCTGGCCTGGACCCCAGAGACCTTTCTCTTTTTAGTCACACAAATAATAACAGCAACTGTGTTGGAACTATTTGCATGAACTAAGGCAACAGAGAGCTATCTCAAGCTCAGCCTAGAGCTATAGTTTAACATGTTGCTCCCTCTATATGTATGTGTATGTACGGTATACCTTTCAACTCAGGTAACAGTTTTTGCTATGAATAGATTAATGTAAACTCACCATCTTGGTGTAAGAGACTTTGCCCTTCCTGTCCATTGCAATTCTTTTGCCTGCAGCTTCCTGCCTCACTAATTCTTGCTTCCTTCCCACATTTTATTAAAAAACTATTTCCCCCCTTTGCTTGTAGCTTTTAATTTCTCTCTATTATTTAATGCTGTAACTGTTGAATTTTGCTGGATGTTGCAAATCATACAGCATAAAAACCTTCTGTGAAGTTTGGACTAATAAGTTATTGTCATCCTCAAGGATACTTGTGTTTTTCCTTCCCATGAGTAAAAACTTTCTTTTGCTCCTTTCATGTGAAAGGTGACATTCTCTTGTTGATAAAAACCTGGAAAATTAAGGAGATGTGAATTTCTTTCTAAGCCACTGAATTGCTCTGACCTTGGGTGAGTCATCTGGACATTGTGTGCTTCTATTACCCCAGTGGCCAAAAGTGGATATAAAACCCACATGTATCCAACTCTTCATATGACTGAGATATGTAGATGGAAAGCATTAGGCAAGCACTTTGGGTATCCACTAATTTCCTTTTAAAATCTGGTTTATTGCAGGAATAAACTGTCTTAGTTTGAAAACATTTAAGATGAGATTAAAGAAAAAAATGGGACAGAAACTGAAGGCCACCCAAGTCAACGGGGAGATGCGCCCAGATTTCAGCAGGTTTGAAGCAGGATATCAGTGTCAAATGTATTAAACAGATGTTGTTGTAGGACAAACATTCTATATCACAATATCTACCATCCACATTACTGTAGGACTTATGTGATCTCAAACAAATTGCCTGGCTGTGTCCTTTTCATGCACAAATCTTCACTGAACTCACGGAGGGAGGGAACCACTTATGTGCATCTCTTTTCAGGATCAGGGCTCTATATTCCTTCCGACACACTGACTGGAGGAATGGCTTTTTGGAAGAATCTGAGTGTTTAAATATCCCAAAGAGCAGGAATACTGTAATTCAGAGACCCATTGTTTCAATTAGCAAAGCAACGAAGAACACACTGCATCCCCTTTTAGCTGAGCTATTCTTTGGCTCTCTGTTCAATTCTCTGGATGCTCAGTCTATGAACATTAGAAGCATGTGTGTCCTTACCCTTACTTTAAAAGCTTGTTTGTGGTTCATTATGAGCTATTAGGGAGCACACATCAAGCAATAGTTTTGGCAGGGATACAGGGATTGTTTCACATTCTGGCAGGAACTATTTTCTCCTACCGAACATGAGGCTTCATGGTTGGATCTGCTGCTCACTCCCTCCTCCTGAGCATGCTTAAATTAGGAGAGCACCTCTTTGAAGGAGAACATGGCAATGAGTCAGTCCCACTGTAACTTTAATGTGCAAGGTATTTTTCCATTGGGTTGGAAGGGTCTTTTAAAGGTCATCTAGTCCAACCCCCCTGCGGTAAGCAGGGACATCTTAAACTAAATCAGGTTGCTCAGAGCCCTGTCCAACCTGACCTTGAATATTTCCAGGGATGGGGCATCTACCATCTTCCCACCTCTTTCCACATGTCTCAAGCAGATGGACCACAAGACAGGGACTGGGGGAGCAAAGTCCCTCCCGCTGTAAGGGAAGATCGGGTTCATGACCACCCGAGGAACCTGAACATACATAAGTCTATGGGACCTGATGAGGTGTATCCCAGGGACCTGAGGGAATTGGCTGATGTAGTTGCCAAGCCACGCTCCATGTTATTTGAAAAGTCATGGCAGTCAGGTGAAGTCCCTGGCAACTGGAAGAAGGGAAACATGACACCCATTTTTCAACAGGGTAGAAAGGAGGACCCTGGGAACTACTGACCTGTCAGCCTCATCTCTGTGCCTGGAAAGATCATGGAACAGATCCTCCTAGAAGCTATGCTAAGGCACATGGAGGACAGGCAGGTGATTCGAGATAGTTAGCATGGCTTTGCCAGTGAAGGCTGAGGCAAAGAAATTGTTGAGTACCTCAGCCTTCTCCTTGCCCATTGTTACCAGTTTGCCAGNCTCAATGCATTCCAGGAGTCTCTTGGATTGCCTGCAGCTTGCTCTGCTACTTTTCCAGCAATGTTGGGTGGTTGAAATCCCTCAGCAGGATGAGGGCCTGCGAGTGTGATGCCTCCTGTAGCTGGAGTAAGAAGGTTTTGTCAATAGGGTCCCCTTGATCGGGCAGCCTGTAGTGGACACAAACCACAAGGTTCCCTTTGTTGCCTTGCTCTCTAATTCTTACCCATAACCTTTCAACCTGCCCGTGGCTCTTCTTCAGAGACAGCTCTTCACACTCTATCCATTTCTTGATGTAGAGGGCAATGCCTCTGTCCCCACTTCCTTGCCCGTCCCTTCTGAACAGCCTGTTAGCCATCGATAGCCATGCTCCAGTCATGGGATTTGTCCCA
This sequence comes from Scopus umbretta, assembly GCA_013400535.1. NCBI lineage: Eukaryota > Metazoa > Chordata > Aves > Pelecaniformes > Scopidae > Scopus > Scopus umbretta. The sequence continues at coordinate 8,333 of VZTL01058691.1, read as the reverse complement.
CTAAGTTTCAGTAATTGCAACTAGGTTGTAGTTTTCTAGCAGCACAGTGGCTTCCAACAATTCCTGTTTGTTGCACAAATAGCAGCACAAAAATCACTTCAGCACATCAGAAGCTCAAGAACTGGAGAGAGGTGTAGGTATTAGTATGTTTTGCAGTAAAGGTGTTATCAACAAGGTCCGGGCTTGGGAGAAGGGCTGGCTGAAAAACATCATAAGTGCAGTGTTAGGAAGCTTATGTGTGGAGTTTCTAAGTTAGAAATTTGTGGGCAGGACCTCCCGTAATATGGTGCTTCTCAGACTGACAGTGGGTAGAGGTGAACAGAGACCAACATGAGCACTAAGTTATGCAGAAGCAGTTGTTGCAGTTCTTACATTCTTCTTCACCTCTTGCAAATTGGACAAACTCCAGAAGGCATGGAGTTTTGTCAGAGAACTACCATAAAATCTTATGAGCTTTGGCTCTGGTAACTGCTACTTTTTTGGCTAATATAACCTACTCCAAGTGCAGATACCTTCCAAATCTCTCCATATTCCCCCAAATAATTTTCTTTCTTGGTTATTCTCCCTGTGTCCCAGGCAGAGGCTGTAATTCCCCACTCTGAAGGTGGTGTGATGTGAAAGACTAGCCTGTCAAAGCAGAAAATGCCATGCTCCGTTCCTAATCATAAATTCGTAATCATAAAATTACCCAGCAGAAAATAATAGAAGTGTATTAAGAAGTCCTAGTTTAAGTTCTTGACAGTGAGTTTCCTGAGGGCAGAGATGCTATCAGTGCTATATGTATGTCTGGTGGCCAGCCCAGGAGAGAGCTGATTCTCTGTTAGGATCCTCTAGCAAAGCGATAATTTCTTGGAAGGCATCAGACCACAACATTTCTGTTCCTAGAAAGTGTTCATGCCAATTCTGTTGGCTGAGGAGGAGGCTGAGGATATGGGATGATGCTGTTTGAGACACCCATTGCAGCACCAGCAATGAGGCTGTGGATACGCCGGATACAAACACCAGCTGGAGGGGAGTGAGAAGCACCCCAGGGTAGCCCAGAGCTCAGGACAGGCTAATGCCACCTGGCTGCTCACTGACCCTCTCTGATGGCTGAGGAGAAAAAAGGGGATGGGGACAAAGTCTTTTCTGCTGCCCTGCAATGTGCTGTGCCTGGGGAGTTTGCACCTCATGCCAGAGGAGTTGAACTGGCTGGTGGTGTCAAAACCATGCCTGTGACTGCAGCGGTGGTTTCTGTGCACAGCTTCCCCTCCTGGTGAGCAGTGGTGGTGGTAGCTGTTGTTTCACTAAATCGTCTTGGCTATGGGACCCTCACCTGCTATAGCTCAGACAACTACGTAATAATGTAATAAATGCAGGTAATTCTGAACAACTTTTTGAAATCCCCAGACCTTTACTGAAACTCACTTAAGCCAGTTCTTATTAACTTCAGCCAGATTTGAAGCAGGCATTGGAATATTATTTTTAAACCTATAAGAAAGTAATTTCAGCTTTAATGTTATATACACAACAGAGAAAGGCACTAATGTCTTCAAAAGCTCCCAGGTAATTTACAGAAGCTGCAACCAAGGCAAGGAGCTGAGCACTGAGAGATAAATCTGATAACTTGATGCAATACAGGTTTGTATCTGTTAACCTGTTCCAACTAGAACTTAACCTGGCTACTGCCATAAAAGACAATAAAAAATATTTCTATAAATATATTAGCATCAAAAGGATTAAAATCCTTAATTTTGCCACCACTTGAACAGAGATAAATGTAAACAGCAGGCAGAAACTGCCCTCTCTCCAAAACAGTAATGCTCTCAAGAAATGGCTGTAGAACATATATATTGCCTGTGTTACTGGAAGAATATAAGGAAGAAATCTGGCCTTCCCTTTCTGCAGTTTTTCCCAGAAGAAACTTAGGCACAGAATTAACACATAACATATCTTCAGATCATTTCTTGGGTCCAGGGAAATTGTCCAGGGAAGTGGGGAAAGCCTCTGTAAGTATCTGCAACTGTTTCATTTAGCAAGCCTTGAAAGAGAGGAGCAGAAAGTCCATTTTGATACAAGGTATTAGAGTCCAATATTCAGAGTCCTTCCCAAAATATATGACAGAATTTTCTATGTGGCCTTTCCATGTGACCAAGAATTTAGTCTTGGTATTTATTTTTCTGACCAGGCAAGTAACTGGTTTGTGGGCTTATCTGCTGAGTTTGCACACCAGAGATGCTCACCAACTGCATACACAACCAATGACCTGTTGCTCTTTTACCAGACAAGCCTTCAACTGATGAGCAGGCAGCACTGGAGGAAGCTACTCAGCAGTGTGGTTCTGCAAACATGGCTACCACGTGCTCTGCTTCACTGCCATATTGTTCAGCTTCTTTCTTCTTTTGTTCTTCACATCTCTCAGCATGCAGATGCTCACTGTCAATTTGACCTTGAGCTATTCCATGGAGGCTGTCAGGTCTGCACACAAGAGGTGATACATTCACACTGCTCACCCAGCTGTAAAACTGTGCACCAAGGTTGCCGAATGGCACGCTTTCACAAGTGTTGTGACTTGGGAGGAATTATACTTCATTGCAAACAAATTCTTTGTGTCTGAAGATTTCAGACCAAAATCTTCTTGATTTGAAACAATGCTTGAGCCACTAAATGCTGCTGTTGGTCACCATCAGTCAAGACAGCACTGCTCAAACTACTACCAGCTCTCTCAGTACTATACAGGGCAGAAGGGTGCTAGATGTGGTGTCAAAGTGGAAGGCCCTACCCATTCCTCTTCAGCTCCTGGAGGCCAGTAGTAGTAACAATGAAAAGGAAGATATGCCTCATGCCTTGTCACAGTTTACAGACTATTGCACCTTCTTCTGCCAGCTTGTCTTGCTAGTGCAAACGTAGTAGAGGAGATGGAGTTTGATAGGACTGGAGGCAGAGGTAATATGAAGCAGCTTGATCCCAACACTGTTAGGGGGCAGTGCTGAAACAGGAACACCACTCCAGCCCTCCACCAGGAATCAGGGAATCTCTTCACTCTGTTTCTGGTGGATTTTACTGAAAATTTCCCCCCTCAGAAAAGGGTAATGCAGGAGTTAAAAAATAATAGTCATCCAGATGACCAAAATATAATGAGGTTTCAAAAGAAAGTATGATGATCCCAGAGGATCCTTTGAGTGGATATCCTGAGTTTTCAACCTGCAAGCTTTGCAGTATTGATATTCCATTAGCAGAACTCTAAGCTTTCTAGCTGCTTATTCCCAGCTAATCAATGTCCAGCTTCTCTAGAGTAGCTCAGAAAGCACACATTTGTGGTGAAATAAATGATATTTTTATCCCAGTTTCCTTTCTCCTGCATGGAGCAGTGCAGTAAGACAGAGGTAAGACTCTGTGTGAATATCTCAGAGCAAAAACATTTGAATGGAGACTGAAGATGATAGCAGTAAGTGTTTTGCTAGCAGTTCATATATAGTGTACCCAGTCGCTGCCTCATGATGCATCATGATTCAGGATGTAATAATATCCATGTGTACTTCACCAAGCAAATGACACCCTTTACCAGTGCTACCACTAATAAAGCTGGACCTCAGAGCTTCTCAGGTACTTGACTCAGGAAACGAGGCAGTGGTTGCTGCAAGCTGTAGCATCTTCATCTCTGCCTTTGTTGCTGAGATGAGATTTTTTCAAAGTAGGACAGCAAAGCTTCAGGACGAAGCCAACATCAAATAAGTACATAGAGAGCTGCTTTCTTCTACCACTGATCAAAGAACGGTGTAGAAGATGGAGAAATAGCACTGATGCTAAAACAACTGTCTCCATGCCTCAACCCCAAGCCTTGGTACAGATGCTTCCCTGTTCCTTTCAACCCCTCTCTTCCTGAAAGGGTTTCCAGGAAACAGGCTGGAAGGTCCCATCTGGAGATCAGATGCACAGCAAAGACCCAGCTTCTCTATTCTGTATGCTCCATTTGACACTTCTTATCCAAAACAGGAGAGACTGGGGAGCTGCTGGGCAAGAAGGCCTGGAAAAATGGTGCAGAGCTCGCAGCTGTTACTGAAGCCATGGCGTTTCGCCATGGGCAGAGTTCCCTGGGTCTGCACGCTGGCTGATGGACCTCAGGGGGTCATGTCTTGCAAAACAAACACCAGAGTTACTCCCTAAGGACCTTTATTAAAAAAAAAAAAAAGACCTCTGTGTAAATGAAGTGTTTGTTTACAGCGTAGTGCTAGAAGTCTATGTGCTAAGTTTCATAACCTTAGTGGGTTATAAATAATAGCCATATTATAGATACACATAATATAGAAGATATAGAAGATACAGAAGGTATAGATAATACAGACAATATAGATAACAAAGATAATAACACCTACTCACCAAGATTTTACAAACAGCCTCCCAGACATTTAATTTTATGTTATGCTCCCAAAATACAGAAGTCAGCAAAAATTAAGTCAGGATACAAGTGTAATTGCTGTACATAATAAAGCCAACGTGTACTCCTAATCTGTGACACTACTGCTTCTTAATTACTCCAAATGTTTCATCAACTAAGGGAGACAATACTGCAATTACATCTAAGTCTTTGCATCTGTTGTCACATCTTAGATGTAGAAACTGCCTTCTCTATACACATAAAGGGAGGGGTAGCCATAACTGGGTTATACAACTTAACATTTATAGAGAGTTTAAAGATAACCTGAGAATTGCCTGAGAACAGGCAAGAACCTGGATTTAAAAGTATAAAACAAGCATTTAGAGCAGTTTAATGAAGGGAAGAACAAGTCAAAGAATACCCAGTTCTCCAACTGGCCCTGATGAAAAAAACAGAATGAAAAGCAAGTACATAACAGAGGGTTTCTGGGCATGATTTCCACTTGTAATGCTCTGTGAGAGACCCATGGAAGGAGGAAAGGGACACTGACTGCAGTATGTCAGCAAGGACCTTGGAAGAAACTGCTTCGAACCTTTGTATCTGCAAGCCATTTCATTGTCTGTCCTCACTTATAGCACTTTCTTTTACTTGTGCATTACAATTCCGTCCCTGCAGGCCCCAGGGCAAGGCTTGTGATTATGCACAGATAAGTGAAATTTTCTTAAATTTATTTCCACTGCAAAGAAGAGAGAAGTCTGAAGCTGGAAATCAACAAAGAGAGTTTGTATTTACAGAATGCTCCTTTGCCTTATACAGAGGGGATCAGTCTGGCTAATATTTGGGTTTCTGCAGATGTTTCACCATCCTCCTGGGTTAAAAGTTGGCACATTGGAACAGTAGGATTCAAAAATATGGTATTTAAATTAAAGAAACCAGATGAAACCAACCCAAACAACATGCAAACCCAGTTTCATTCTACTACAAAAGAGAAAAACAGGCCAAAAATGCATTAAAGTATACAGTACTGAGTTATGTACTCTAAATACTGCAACTGGTTATGAGGATACATTGGTATTTTACCGAGAGGGTGGGAGAAAGAAAAGTCACCATTTAAATTGTCATCTTAGCTGAAAAAGTCTAATATAACAGTGCAATATTCAAAACTTTTGAACAGAAACTTTTCTGTAAAAGTGATTGAATTTATAATATTAGTTTCTAAACCAACCGTTGGATTAAAAACGTGCAATGTCTAGGAATTTAGGTAACAAAAAGGCTTTGCTCCAGTCTCTAACATGCCATTAAGAGTCTTGTAAAAAATAATTTTTTCCCCAATGACAGAAGAATTGTGCTATTTACTGAATAGGAACACCTCATCCTTGTGGGATTTTCTAGAATGCTTTTGAAATTGCCTTTAAGATACTGACATGAAGACAATATTTCTTTTTAATTAACAGGAGCAGCTCATGCCTACCCCGGACCTTATGGTCTGCCAATATAGACGGCTGCTTCTCCCCACAATGGCACCCAGCTGAACTCAGGGCTTTCCATGCCCTTGCACAACACTGGTGCTGCATCATCCCCTCTTCCCTCCATCTCCTGCTTCAGCAATATACTGCCCCCAAATTTTTCCATCTGAAAGGCATTCATCTGGTGTTCTCACCTATTACTTTGCAAATTTTTCATGTGTTCCATTTCATTTTCTGTGGGCCTCAGAACAAAACTCGTAAATAAGCACAGTTTCACCTCCCTATTTCCATCTCTTTTCTCATGATGCTCACCAGCTTGCTACGTAGTAAAAGGAAACCCCCTTGCCCTCAAAAGAAAAGAGCACCATCATTGATGCTGGACATCAAATTACCATGATAATGGCTGTCTATTAGGAAACAGTCATATCAAGATAGCCGTATAGTCAGCAACTATCTATACACAGATGTTTTAAAGGGAGACCCAGTGAGTTTTAAAGGATAACCCAGTGAGACAGAAACATGACAGTCTCAATAATTATCAGCTCTCCAAATGACCCCCAGAGCTATAAGCAAATAGATCCATCTCACAAAGTCATCCAGATATATGCTGTGTCCTAAAGTGGGTGGTGGAGGTGGTGGTGGAGGAGTGGAGGTGGTGGGAGGTACAAAGATTTTTGTGACATGCATGCCTTTGAAAAGGTTCGTTCATATTTGTAAGAAGACGTGCTTTGCTACCCAGGCATCTCTCCATGGCTGTAGAAATTTATAAATTTACTGTAGCCCCAATTGCAATGGTGTCTACAAATGGGATTTCACACTCTCTTTCTCTTAGAATTAATTTCATATGGAAGTTGCTTTTACACTTAATTTCAACAGAATCAAGATTTTATCCAAATTGCTACTTACTCTCAATAAAACATTCACTAAATGGTTTCACTGCAGTCAGGGTAAACTGACTTTATTTCAAAATAGTAGAACACAGTGTCCTAGAAATAAATACCTTTTCTTCTGTCAAGAAGCTGAAACATCAGGAGATGTTTCAGCTTACAAATATGCATGCTATTATGGTCGAGTAGCCAAATCCAAGTTAAACTCATTTGCCACCTAGCTTAAATGGGTGGGGCAAGAAGATGGAGGAATCAGAAAGAACTATCTTCCCTAATTTGTCAGTTATCTGCACCTACATATAGTTACTGAAACACCATACTTAGCCCCAAGACCCAGCTTATATCACTCTTTGAAGCACATAATGGAGAAGAAAAGAGAAAAAAATTACTACATAACAAACACAAGCCAGCTTTCCTGAGCTCCTAAAGGCCATTGCTGAGGATCCAGCAGAATGAGTCTCAAGCTGTTATGCACTATCTGCACTTTTGCTTACATTAGGCCAATTAACACTTTGGAGAGTAATATACTTCTATCAGTCATTCATAGCATCATAATGGCAGTAATTTAACTCCTCTGGGGTTTCTGTAAGATCTCTGCAAAAAGCAAGTGGAAGAAAGTCTATGGCTGCTGCCTAAGGCCTTCTGTGGGTGTTAAAGACATGTAGGCAAATAGCTGACAAACCACATATTCAAACTAGCATATGAATATTCATCCATTTTACTCAGGTTTGCATAGGACTGGCTTTAACTTGGTGAAGAAAAAGTATTCTCCTTTCTTCCCTCTGTTAGACCTACCACTATCTATTGTAAGAAAGTAGCACCCTAAGCTCTACTTGGTGGATGTGGCCTAAAGAACATGGAGAAAGAGAGGGAAAATATATATACCTACTGTGTGTATGTATCTCTTGTAGGGTCAGTTCCTCAGCATGCCTCCTCTGCACCTGGTGCTTTTTAGCATGGGAAAAGGGTACTGTTTTCAGCAACTCCACTACAGCATCTCTTTATTCTCACATTAACTCCTGTAGTTAAATCCTCTCAAAGACAGTGGAGATGGGTGGCCACTCTCAGTGGGGAGACTGATATATAAGGCAGTTAGCAGCAGAACTGCAGTCTCTGCACCAGGATCTTTACAGAAGCACGGCAGAAAGGAGAGCTCCTGCATACCTGGCTCCCTGCAGGAGTGGGTGATCACCACAGGTAACCCTGAGATGGGAGATAGGGCCACAGCTTCAGGAGCAAGCATGGAAGAGACCAAGCCTCATGATCATGTAGTAGGGTCTCAGGCCATTTTTGTCGTCTCTCCACAACTATCTTATGCTCACATAGCATCATGATGATGAACCATCAGAAGTATAGGGGGCTGGAAAGGTAAAGGACTCTCCCTCCATCCCCAAGGAATCAGGAACAAGACCAAAGGAACTTAAAACTACTGGACTGTACTTCTCAAGTTCACATGTTCAGGAGTCCTACCTGAACTGAGAGCAGATGAACATGAAAGTTGGTGTCATCCCACAAGACAAGAAAGGAGCCCTGGCTCCTACTCTTCATTCTCACCTTTTCAGGAAGGTTTTAATTGAGAAGGGCAACAAAACTGGAGACAGCAACAAAACTAGTGAAGGGCCT
>VZTL01058679.1:0-14216 GCA_013400535.1 Scopus umbretta | reverse complement strand
GGGGGGGAGTAATGTAGTGAGAACACTTGCTGTCTGTCTCAATTTGATGGAATGTATTTTCTGAGTGTTAATTTTTAAAACAACTTAACTAATTTTCAGTTGATTTTTTCATTGTAGCTTGACAGCTGCCTGTTGTCTGACAAGGACTCCCTGCTGCACATTGGCCCTGCGCTAAAGAAAGAAGCTGCCTGTAGTCGTCTCACTTTCTCCTCGATCTGGTCAGATTGTTTGAAATATCTGTATGGCATTTACCAGGGAGAAGTAGATCTCAAAACGCGTAACACACTCCATACCTGAAATCTGTTGGACATAACTCTCCTGCATATGAGGAGTGGAAGGTGGGAGCAATCAAGTCCATGTGGATAATGCCGTAAATGCGCTGTCAACACAGTCATGGGTTGGTGGTATGTAGGTGTGGCAGTGGGGTTAAGCAGGGCCGCTAAACAATGCAGAGGAGTAAAAACCAGAGATTGTCTCAATTGGTAACAATTCCAGATTTATTTGAACATTAAAAGAAGAAAAAAAAAAAGGTACATTACTTTAAAGAATTTTGGAGTTATCATCTGTTCAGGAAAAAATAATTTTTGTAGTATTCATCTCAAAATCAGACACGTCTCTCACTCACCAACTTAAAGTTCAGAAGGGCTTTGTATATTCTCATTTACTTAATGTGGTTCCATGACCACTGTTCTGTTCAATTAGTCTGCATCACTGTAGGCAGATAAGGGCCTGGTGTCTGAATGAATTCCAGGAAAAATCATTTAAAAGTAAGGAAGAGAATTTAAGATTCTGTACAAAAAGGGACAATGAACACAACTAACTATTATCCTCAGTAAGATCAGTTATATATAGGTTTCACATCATCCTTTTTATCCAACAAACCCAAATTTTTAACAAATTTATTATAGCTCTGGTCTCAAATGTGTACTCATATCTACAAGAGTGAGCTACTGAATCCATAAAGAGACACTGCATCCCTTGGGCTAGCTCAGCCTGACGATTGAATTAATGTATTGGGTTTGTATGGCAAGGTTTTGGGGTAGGGGGTNCACTGGGGGACCCATGCTGGAGCAGTCTGTTCCTGAAGGACTACTCCCAGTGGAAGGGACCCACGCTGGAGCAGTTTGTGAAGAACTGTAGTCCATGGGAAGGACCTACGCTGGAGAAGTTCATGGAGGGCTGTCTCCCATGGGAGGGACCCCGCAATGCAGTATGGGAAGAGCGTGAGGAGTACTCCCCTGAGGAAGGACCAGCAGAGACAACATGTGATGAACTGACCGCAACCCCCATTCCCCTGCGCCACTTTGGGGGAGGAGGTAGAGAAAATCGGGAGAGAAGTTGAACCTGCAGAGAAGGGAGGGGTGGGGGGAAGGTGTTTTAAGATTTAGCCTTTGTTTCTCATTATCCTACTCTGATTTGATTGGTCATAAATTAAATTAATTTTCCCCAAGTTGACTCTGTTTTGCCCATGACAGTTAATTGGTGAGTGATCTCTCCCTGTCCTTATCTCAATCCATGAGCCTTTCGTTATTCTTTCTCTCCCCTGTCCAGTTGAGGAGGGGAGTGACAGAGCGGCTTTGGTGGGCACTTGGCATCCAGCCAGGGTCAACCCAGCACAATTAAACAGGTAATTTCAAACATCTCTGGAGTGCTTCCTCTCTTAAGACAAAAGTAGCTTTCAACACTATACCCCTATTTTTGAAAGTGCCAATGGGATTGTGTTTGCCCATCTTCATTGCAGCTTTTTACGTGTCATCTAAAAGTAAAATCTGATGTAGTGGACGTAAAGCATAAATTGGCTTCGCTCAGCTATAGCTACATAAAGGTAATGCTAGGTCCCAGTTTAGATTGCCACATGGTTTTTGAGACTGAACTTTTGCAAACAAAGCTGGGTGAATAATGTCTAGGGGATCATTTTCTCTCTTCCTCATTTTCTCTGCAACATCAATAAGCAGCAAGAGGTCTTTGCGGATGCAGTTCCACGTGATTTTAAGATCAAATTCCCCTAGCAAAGCACGGAATATACTGTTCTTCGGAAGCACGTCTGCTGAATTGCTTACATTCATCTGTGACTGGGAGAGTTCCCAGCTCTGTTGGTACTGTTGGATTTATGCCATGGAAGAAAAATAACTTATACACATGCCCTTTACTCTTGTCTACAGTGTATGTACAGGACTGCAAATAAAGAACTTTGTCTCAATGTCCCACATTCTTCTGTTTCTCTTTGGAGAATCCATTTGTTTATTTTCTCTCAGTCCCAAATACATGTATTATATTCTCATGTACCTCACTCTCAAAGGAGGCACTACTTTTATTAATGAGATAAGGATGCCATGAGAAAAAACTGGTTTATTTTGTTATTGCGGTGGCTAAGATCATGGCCTCCTGACTCTGCGTAACTTAGTATAAAATAAGACTCAGCATTTTAACATTAGATGAATGAGCAGCTTCTGTGCAGCAAATGCACAAATCTCTTGAACTCCTTCAGTAGTGACTAAACCAAGCTATGATGGAGTGGCAGTCCGGGTACTTTGTAATGGTGTATAGCATGAACTCTGTGCTATTTAAATGTACTTGTTACAATTCCTATATTTTCCAAGCAGCTTTTAGGTCTATGGTGGCAGCTTCTCGAACGACCTTGCTCGCTCCTTTGGCTGCCCACGCTGTTGACTGCTGTGCTGTTTGTAGCAAAGCCTGCAGTCCTAGTGACAGATTTCTAGCACAGATTTCTGATGTAGTGGTTTGCCCTTCTGGGTATCTCTCTCTTGTATTCTTTCTGATTCAAAAAGGTTGAGGGGAATATTGAATACTGGATTTTGACTAACTTCAGCTCTGCTAATGTTTTACAAAACACAAATGTGGAGTTATTTTTACAATACAGGAGGATAGAACATTTTCTCCTTGTAGCTAAGGAGGTTTCATATAGTGTTTTGAAATAAAAGGCTTTTCTTAACCTTCCAGAACTTAGTAATTAGAGACAACCAAGGTCAGAGACCCAGAATGTAAAAGAATGTTTTAATAAAATATGTATTTACTATGCAAAGGCAGAAAAAAACAGTAATAGCTTGTTGCAGTATGAACTTAAGTTCTAATGAAACTGGTATGTATACATGTAACAGAATAATGTATAAAATCCTTAGATATCCTTTTTCCATATGCACATTATTTATTTATAAATGTCTATTAAACAAGAGTTTAACATCAGGATTGATTAGGAGTTCACTGTTATTGTTAACTTTAACATTGTGCATTTTTAGGCAGAAATATGTTGTAGGGATGTATTATATTGGGATTTTACCCAGAACTGGCATTTAACTAAAAAAGTCAATTGTCTCTGTTAATACAGGATGAGTTGCAGTATAGCTGAGTAGGTACCAAAAACCCTGGAATTTCTCCAAATAACCAGCAGGTAAAACATCAAAGAAAAAGCATGTTAAGAACAGGACTCAGTCCTCCTTCCTTCCCCAGTACTGATGAAGCAGACTCTAGGGTCAGCTGAGCGGTACGTTTTTAAGTTAGAGGCATTTTTAGTTTTGCTTCTGGAAAGGAGATTTTGAATCTCTTCCTGTTACGTATAAACTCAAAGTAGAAATTGTCTTAGAATCGCCACTAGATAACAGGCTTAGATTTAACCGTGTGTTAAGGCACGTGTTCACGTGTGCATGCACACGCACTGACAAAACATAGATAGAAACAGGTCTTTGTGCATATGTGCGTGTATATAGATATGTGTGATGCATCGTATGCTCAGCTTGCAGTTCAGAACTAGTCAGACGAAGGAATTAATTTTTTTATTTTCCTCACACACAAAAAAAATGGCTGCCAAGAAGCTGAGAACGTACCTGTGAAACATGAGACAGAAAATTAAGTTCTATAGCATAAACTTCACCTTGGGTGTGGGCTTCAAAGACAGATACACAAGAGCACTCTGGATTATAAAATTGTATTCATCCTTACTTCAGTCAGCATTAAAGGTTCTATTTTTAAGGCAATCCTTTGAGGAGGAATAAAAAAATAAGAAAATCAAAGGTCAAATAATTCAATTACTTTTATATGTTTCTATTTCCAAGGAAAACTTCCTTACATGTACTTATATTGGCTTATATTTTGCCAAAAGAATGCACAGACTCTATATCATTATGTAGAATCCTTCATTAGCTGTAGAGGTTCCAGAGCCTGGTGCCAAAAAGCTGGAGTTTCCTGTAAGAGAGGATTTTTTACGTAATGACTTCACTACCTAACAAACCTTGAACCGTTTAGTATGAGAAGCATTCTCACTTTTCAGATAAAAAAAAATCATCTGCGGTTATTTTTTCCATAGCCATGTAATGAGGCTTGTAGAAACATGACACAAAGAAATAGAATTAATAAATCAAATTGTAAGGAAAAAAACCTCAAGGATCTGACAGTAGAAATGACAAACAACAGGGAGCTCTGCAGCTTTTCTCATTGTCAGCTGAAACCCATTTCTTTTTCTGCTACTAAGGAGAATATTTTAGGACAATATCCTCTCACTGTTGTATTGCCAGTGCAGACTAGGGACTCTAAGAAGGAAAGCTTAGAAATCTCCAAAGTTCATTTCGAAGGGTATAGTGGAGAAGTTGTGGGTAAAGAAAGAGGTTGAATTTACTGAGGCTTCTATAAGGTAATACTTTGCAGGTGATAGTTTTGCACCTTGCAAAATGCTTTATAAATACAAAAATACTTGTAACAGACTTGTGGCATAGAGAATCCATGCCTTTAAGCTTGTGAATCACCAGAGGACTCCTCCCGAGGAAGGGAGAGGAGTTAAAGTAGCCTGATCAGGCCTGATAGCTGGTACTTATTTGTGGTTTATCTTCAGTGCAGAAAGACTTTGCCAGGACAAATGCCAATGAGGAAGCATCAGCCTTTGTTTCCAGCAGCTCTCCCCAATCACTCTCTGTTTTAATGAGTCTGAGCTGAAAGAGAAACGGATCTTAATGTCAAGCAATTTCTTCACGCTATCAGAAAGGTCATGATAAGTGGGGGGTAAAATGACACTTCCATATGTTCATGGTGTGCAGCAGAGTTGTTCAACTGTGTTTTAAGTGAGGTGGATAGGATGAAAATTAGAAGGAAATGACCCAGAGCTATAGAAGAATGAGCTCCAAGCACATCCCGATGCATTCAAACTCTGGAGATGGCAGGTCTGGCCAGGCTTCCCACACCTCGCCCCATGCTCAGGATGCGTAGAGCTGCCTCTCCTCCCGGGGAAGGGAGCTGGCAGGTTGCTGGCAGCCAGGGCTGCTCTGTCCCACTGGCTGCTCCACAAGTCACTGGCATCAGGGGCATCTGGGAACGTTTTGATCTATAGGCTACTTTTATGAGACACAGCCTAACAGTTTTTAAAGATATTTGTATAAGTACGTGGAAAAATGAGGATATTCTATTACTGCACCAGTTATTTTGCTGCTTGGGCTATAAGCTGTCTTAGGTAGTTGCATGGTAGCAATTATCATTTGTACTTTAATATTAAGTATCGCCACCGAAAGCTTTGTTTTCAGTAGCATTTAACTTTATACGTGAGGTCAAATTCCATGAGGGGATACAAGAAAATTTGCCTTCTGTTAAAGCCAGTGGGAACAAAGAAAAGTCAACCAAAGGCTTGATTTCTGCATGTCAATAGAGATGTTTTGCTTTACATGGGGATTTTAGCTGGATTTATGCCGCTGGAAAACATATTCGGGTTTTTTTTCTGGTTTGGATGCTCAAAGAAAATAAAGTTGCATATGCAATTGTATTTATGCTAGAATATAAATAATTTTTCACAAGGTAACCTTTTGGTCACATTTCATCTAGTCCTGTGGCTTTTAAGTGGGCTCTGAAGCCCGCTTTAAAAAAAAAAAGCATCAGGACTTGTGCAGCATTATGTAGTTTTATGCACGTGCCACTGTGTATTTTGATGTGTTCATATTCTGAGTAGCAAACCCAACATTTCATATCCATAGCGCTGCAGTTTAGTCATAGATTTTGAACTTAAAAAAATACATTACTTTCTATTAAGCTTTAGTTAATGAAAAGTAAAAATTGAAAGTTGCTGCTACAGTTGTGACCATTTCTGGAAATTGCTTTATACCTGCAGCAAGATTTCTTATGGAAAAATTTAAAATTGCAAATGGAGCAACTTTTTTTTTTTTCTTAAGGGATGAACACTAAAAAAAAAGAACAACCACTTCAAGTGACTAATCAACTTGCCTACATTATAGATACCTGTAACTTACTCTGTTAGTCAAACAAACTAACCGTTTTATGTTTATTTAACATTGAACTTTTTTTTAGCATTCTTAAACATGCAGAGGTTTGTATCAGCTGCAACACTAATCGTGACTCGAAAATGAGGCCAAAATTTCTGTTAGAAGTTTGGTACATATGTAATAGAGTATTTTTTTTTGGAGTCAGAACAGAATTGTATGTGATATTTCATATATTGTCCGAAAGCTAAGCCAATCAATGGAAATACAGAAGCCTAGTTAGGAATGGAAGGCTGTTTCTGTGTTTGTTCAGTTGATTATACGTGAAGATTAGTTTTTATATTTTTTAATTGGAAAATGGAATTTGGGTTGGTTTTTGTTTTGTTTTTTTTTTTTTTTTTCCCTGTTTGGTGGTGGTTTGTTTGTTTTTTTTTTTCCATTGTTGTTTTGGTTTAGTTCAAGAAATGCAAATTTGACACACCAGACTATGTGTATTTATTACTGCCTTTAAAACCCTACACTTTTATGCTTTTCAGCCTTCATATGTTTTGTTCAACAGAAACACATGGATTGTCCCTACCTGGCGTGTACACAGAAAATTTCTTTTCCTTCTCCTTCCCTCTTCTAAACCACCTCATCCCACTGTTCTTGCTCCTTGCTTTTCATTTATAGCTTTCATTTCAGTAAAACAAAGTGCCCCAAAGTAGTGGAACAGCCTCTCTAGGCAGCATTGCCAGACACAGAAGCAAAAGGAAAGCCTGTGATCATGACCGCTTTGTGACTTGATAATATTAAAGACTTCAGGATTTTAGATTAAAAAACCCTCCAAACTATTCAGAATAAAAAATTCAGTCTTTAAAACTCAACATGAATATGTATGTATTCTTACTGTAGCTGAAGCAGAAAATACTACTTGTCTTTTTTTCTTTTCTTTTTTCTAGCAAATGAATTAAAAATAATAATGTTATAGAGGAGCACTTCATGTCCTTTTTTAAATTAGTTTGGACATTGAGAAGTTCCAAAATGTGCCTCTAATGTTCCTCCTATAAAGCAGCTTAATGAGATGTCATAACAAACATGTAAAATTAGATTTATTGTATCAAGAGGCAAAATAACCTAATTACACAGAAAGCTCTAAGAAACTGAAGCTTGCCTAATATATAATCCAGTAGTTTAATTTGTAAACCTGATTATTGCTCTTAACAGAGTTCATTAGTACCTTAGAGTCCTATAAGATGTTTGAATGATACTTGTTATAATTAATATTTAGTCTTTAATACTGTTTAGAGTTTTCCAAACTTTCAAAATGGTTCTTGTAATTGCTTTTTTTAAAATTTGCCAGCTGTGCAAACTTCATCGCTACAAGAATAGAGGAGCTTCACAGATGCCACATGTCATTGCATTGATTAATTAACCATTTGTATTCTCCCATAACAGAAGATTTGAATACCCTTTCAGAACAGCATTGCTTCCCCTCATTCACAGGTAGGTATTATTCCTGTATATATATTTATGCCATTTAGTGAATCTATGGATGTGGACTGGTTGTCTCTAGGGAACGATATGGGAGCATAAATTCAGATTCTTCACTGAATTTCAGGGAGTGTAAAAAATCTACAGAAAGCACAGTCCAAAACGTTAAGCAATAGGGGAAGGAATGTAGCAAGTGCATGTCTTACCCAGATTAACAGTTCAAGTGTGATTTGCATGAGTAGTATTAGTACACTTGAGTTTTAAAATTCTAGAATGCACTAACTCTAATTATGAATACTTGTGGTATGCTCAGCATGAAAGTCTGAGCTTAAAAGAGTTCCCAGATCTTAACTACCGTCTCTGCTTTCTGGCTTAGAAGCAGGGAACAAACAAATTCCCATTAGCGAGTCTGCCGCTCTGCTCCTGCAGCTTCAAAGTGTTATGGGTTGTTGTTTTTTTTGTGTGTCTCCCTGCATTTCTGCCTGCTCTGCTCATTAAGAACCACACATCAGCAGGTCATTATGCCTTTGCCTCCACTGTCTTCCAGGCTGGAGCGATCATGCCCTCTAACTGCTGAGTCTTACCACTTCTGGATTTGATTCATTGTGGGACAGCAGTGCTTCCCTGCAGTGCTCGTGTTTCATGACATCATCAGAGTAATTCACAAAATGATGTGGCTGAGCAACGTGCAACTACTTGAAGAAACATCAGTTACTTGATGCTAGTTGCAACTGATGCCCTTGTGACACTTATAAAAGCTCGTATGGAAAGTGCTGTGTAAGCAATGGAGTTGCCTCCTCCAAGGCAAGGCAAAGGGGCAAAATCTGAGGGGATGCCACAGTTTCTGCCAGAACAAAGGATGTGGTAATACATCTTCTGATTGCGTATATTTTAGATGTGTGTTCAATAAGTCTGGTCTCAACCATAAACATGGGGTTTCCCTGCTGGCACAGCGAAGAAGTATGGAAAGTCTTTTTCACAACTAGATGACTTAGGAACAGAACTTCTACCTGAGATGGTGTGAAAAATAGGTGCCAAATCCTTGCTTTTCCAGTGGGGGCTCTCATCCTGTAGGTCCGGCATAAGGAATTAAACACCATGGCATTTTTATCTTATCTTTTGTTGCTGCACAAAGCACATTAAAAATGGACATAATTTAAAAGAAAATGAAATTTTAAATTCTTTTGGTTTTAATAATGAAGGATTAATGAATGCAATTTGAAATTTATACAACAGTTGCCAAAGTGTATTTTCACATTTCACAGTTAAACGCTTTACTTGTGCATTAACATAAGACTACAAGGCTTGCCTACAGTTCAGGTATTGTGGGGGTTTCATCAGGAAACTCCAAGCTGTCTGAGGTTCAGTCTTCACTGTTTTTTGATAGCAGCAGACCAGTAAAACTTTCAGTATGGCTTGAAATAACCACAACTGATTAGAAAGTGCTCATAAGTTCTAAATGTTGTTAGACCTTTACAGTGGCTTATCCCAAATTAGAGCTAACTCAGTGGTTTCATTCAGCACCTGACAGAAACACTTTACTTTCAGGTTCAGCACAAGACCTTAGCTATCTTTTTGCTTGTCACTTTTGTTTTCCTTTGCTTGGATAGATGCATTTTGAAAGGTAAACTTAGCAGTCCACATCAGCTCTGCTTAGCAGGAAACTGAACTTGGATATCAACTCGTGTTCAGACTGTCTTAGAAGTGATCCTGTAGAGTATACAGATTATTCTATTAAGTAAATTCTCATAAAGATATACATTCTATTTTCATTATGGTGTACAGGAATTCTGATAGGAGCAGGAATGCACCATAGTTATTTTATATGATTTTATATCTAGTTTTTCATAAGGTCTGCATCAAACAAGCCACAGGAGGTCAAACACTACGTTGATGAGAATCAGTATACTTGAATTGATGAGTAGTAACATTTTTCCATAGTGTATGAAAAAGGATGCTATCAGTGCAGCTCTGCCATTATGCCAGCTTGAGTGCTCACTGCCGCTGTGTCTTTTTTTCTCTAACTCTCTTATTCCCAAGATGATAAAAGCAGTCACATTCAAAAGCTCTTATCTCCAGTCTGCAGATGGAGAAGAGAAGCATGTGGTAGGCTAGGGGTGAAATTTTCAACATAGATTGGTAAGTTACTTAGGTGCCTAACTCCTATTTCAGAAATGATACTGGGCCTTTTTAAAGCAGCTGTTCTGTTCACAAGAAACTAATCTACTTACTTACTGCAGGAAACATGCAGCTTTATATTAATCATACAACAAAGAGGATGAAGGGGAAAGTTCCACAGAATAGACAGGAAACAAGAGACAGGGAAGAACGTAGCTCTATCCCTTATCTCTTTGGGCAACTGGCTGACTCTGTGTCAACCCCTTTCTTATTCCTAGTTTATAAACGAAAAGATATTTTTTTAAAGATACATAGATGCCTTTTTTTAATCTCAAATGGGAAGTGTTACTCTCTTACCTTACCTTTCACTCCCTCAGTCTCTCAGTTCTAGAAGACTCCTGGTGCCTGGTGTTCCCAGAATAATGAAATCCTCCTGGTCTCTCTTCCTTCAGAAAATCATTAGGGAAAGCAAAGGACTCTTGCACTCCATGTCCCTTCATAAGCAAACCCTGTCCTGATGTTTCCTTACAGTTCAAACATTGATGTAAAGGTCCTTGAATAACAAGGACCCAGTTTGCTCCAGAAAGATACATGGTCTACTGGAGGGCAGAGAGCTCTTGAAATACCTCATATATGTCAGGTTCTTTTGCTTAACTCTTTCTTTGGAGTGATAGACACAGACTGATTTTTGAAAAGCTTGTTTTATGTTTTTCTTGCCATCCTGGCTTAGATTTAATCTAAATGATTTCTTGCCTTCCTTTCCATCCAAAGCTGATGAAGGTTTGCTCTCGTCAGAGCTCCTGGAGTTAGACAGCATCTAAAAAGAAATTGCTTTGTACAAATTGCTTTTAATTATTTCTTCAACTCCCTTAAAAAAAAAAAAAATAAAAAATCTAGGATCTGGACCTTGTGATAGAATGAGGATGTTGGATAATGTTTTGTTCCATTCTTGTCTCAGGGCATGTTTAAAATCTGGAGTAGCACCTGTGAGTGGACCTCTACAAGAGCCTGCTTAAGAAATGCTTTTTGAGCTTTCTGTTGGAGCTACCATTAGTTGTCAAGATCCTTCTGTGTCCTTCTAACCCTTTTGAACATGTATCTGCTCTAATAAGAACATTTGCCATTAAAACAGACATGCAGAATCTATCTCGTGGCAGCATTCAGGCATTCATGAGCAAGAAGGGTCACCAGGCTTAGAAGATTTTTCTGCCATGTATAACACTGCTCATATCTCTTTGCTGCTTTTCCCAGGTCTTTTCTGTGTACTTATCAGCTATGGATTTCACACAAAAAAATGCCAGGTGGCTGAAGTGCAGATAGCTCTCTTGTTTCGTGAGTGAAAGATGACTTCTGTGCCCCACAGCCTATGTTCATTTTACAACCCTACTTCTGTACTCGTGACCTTGCCCTAGCAGCACACGGTACATGGTGCTGCCTTTGAGACGTGTTAGGATCCTGTCTAGCCATAGTGGAGGAAATTTTTACAGGTGTCCAGTTATGATCTTCTGTGAATAACACAATTTCTCTGAGATGAGCACAGAACTAGATTGGTTTAGGAGAATAGAGTGAATCTGTACTGGCACAGTGCTGCCTACTCTTACCATGACTTAATTATTTGAGTTTCGGGTAAAAGCTGAATATGCACAGCCAACTGCTTTGGCTGACTTCATAGCTGAATCTTTCCAGTCATATATGCCATGTCAAGCTGGTAAAAGGGATTTTACACAAGTCTAAAAATGATCGTTTTGTGGGTTTGTTTTTTTTTTTTTTTAGTTTTGCTGCAGCTCGGAAAAAGCACTAGCTAGAGAGATGAAAACATACCAAACTAACTATTTTTTGCTATTTTTCATATTATACTAAAAAACTGTGCCAGCTATACAGGATGAACGAGACAAGATTCATTCTTTGCCCAGATTTGGGCATGCCAAATTGTGTTCTGTCTGACTGAGATTCATTCCGATGTCATGAGCTTGTCTTTCATAGAAACAATTTTCATCTTTTCCTTCATCCTGTAGCCTAAGCTTATGCTTTAGTCTCAAAGAAGCACCCACTTTTTTGACACCAAGTCCTAGCTGTCTTCAGTTTTTGCATTGCCTTCTCCAATGATGGCAGATATTCAGCATATTCTGGTTAAGAGAAGAGTATTGTCAGTCCTCACTTCAACAGGCTGGATAGACATATTTTCCATGGCTGTAGGAAAAATTCCAGATGCCAACAATATTCTATATGTCAGTCTTGTGATAATATATATATATATCACAGTCTTGTGATAATATATATGTATATATTAAAGAAATATAATACTTTCCTTACAGCACTACATTTTCTTCAGTTCTTCTCTAACTGAGCTTGCTAGTATGCTTGTAGCCTTAAAATTGCACAGGTAAAATAAAGTTGTCTTTTTCTGGCCTGTTTACATCAATCAGTTTCTTTTTCTCTGAGGTAATAAATAATTCCAATTTCAGGTGTTTTAGCTAGATCTCATTCTGCGTGTAACTGCTGACCTTCATACTATGCCCCCAACCCTTCTTCAGAAGAGCTGAATACACATGCAGAAATTCTTGAATGCTGGTACTTCGCTAGGGCCTAGGGTAAAAATTTCCTATGGATTTTTGTTTCTTATAATAATTTTGCTTAATAGCACAATATTTTTGCTTTTGGTGTGTCAGTTTTACAAGAATGAAGACAGGGCCTATTTAGTGAGTCATTACTGCATTCACAAATGCTTCCTGCTTCATTCCCATATTGCTTCCTGCTTCTAGCCTAATCACAAAATAGCAGAAGCTCTTGTACCTGTGTCCATCATTCCTCTGTTATTGGTAAGAGCCTACCTTATACCCCTTTAGCATCTGGTATGTATCAATTCCTCTGTGTTTCAGCTTTGAAAGGTAGAACGCTCAGAGCTTTTTTTCACCTTTAGACTCTTGAGTTCATACCCTTCAGCTAGAAATATTCTTTGATGTGTATTTTAGCATTTTCTAGCTAAATGCCCTTGCTTAAGGCATTTAGTTATTTTTGATGCTTAGACATTTTAATTTAAATAACTGATTAGATGTTAACTCTCCTGTGACAGAAACAGACATTAGGGGCCAGGGCCTGTTCTACTATGCTTTTGCATTTTCATTTCTTTGAATGAGCTGCAGCACTTCTAATTTTGCTTACAGATGCAAAGAGGTGCCCGAGCTCTTAACTTCTGCTGCATAAGAGCCTAAGGACATCTTAAAACTCAAACCTGTATCTGTGCCTTCAAAAACCTGACCACAAGTGCCTGTGGCCCACTGAACAGTATCCCTACGCTTCTGAAAAATGTGGCAGTATACACATTTTATCGCTATAAAACATGGGCACTTTACATAGGAACATTTGGAAATGACAGGAGGAATATACCTTTAATGCTGGTGCTGAAATACATGTGATTGTCTGTCAGAAGGCCATAGTCACCCTGGTTAACTTCAGGGTATTTGTAAAGAATAATAGGTACTAACAGAGATGACTGAACCCTCTTAGCATCTCTATTACCTTCTGGGCATTGCCTCGGTACATCGACTAGGGAGGGACCAATGCTCCTGAATTTTCAAATGTCAGTCACGTGCTTAGTCTTAGCTGGGATAAAGTCCAACCTAACATATTTATCCAGGTTTGCAACTCCAGGTAGGATGTTTGGAGATTAACTGGGAGGGAAATAAATCCCCATTTGGGAGTGTGTTCACCACCATATGTAAATAGTAAGCTTTTGTATGATAAACTCTAAATCTAAGGTAGGGTTTTTTTTAATGTGCCTTGTTAAAAAGTTATTGCACAATACTACAGCAGTATGTAATGCAGTTAATATTCTTTGCCACCCCCAAATATAAATAACTGCCTACATTAACGGTTTTCTATACATGGTTCTTATACAATTCACTGTAAAATCCCTGACAAAATACTTGACTGACCAGACAGATTGCTTTCCAGTGATGTGAGTTCAGTCTCCTGAGGAACAAGACTTTTGTCAGATAGCTAGGGAACATTCCCATACCATCAAATGATTGCCACGTTGTCACATGAAAAAGGATAAGGGGAAAAGTGTCAAAAATTATCCTAAGTAGAATTTAAGAGCAGGCATCAAGTTTGGGAGGGGATAGAAGCAGAGCAAAGATAATAAATAAATGAAGGTGCTGAACAACATTTTTTTTCCTGATAAAGGACTGTACAAATGTTTTTGCTGTGCACTAATTTTCTTTCACTTGTCAGGATTTTTTTTTAAAGACAAAAACATGATAGAAGTGGTAGTTTCAGAATTTTACTGTCTAGTTTCTCATCCAACATTATGTTTAAAAAAGACATTTGCATGTATGTAAAACATGCAAAAAACTTTAAAACAGCAGTGTGTATTCCAAATGTTGCAATAGTACAGTGATTTGTAGACAGCCT
>VZTL01058676.1:0-20891 GCA_013400535.1 Scopus umbretta | reverse complement strand
ATATCCCCATCAACAAAAAAAAAAAAAAAAAAAAATCCCTTTAGGAATCACGTAAGAAAGCCTGCATGCCTGACCAGCAGAGGTAATGATGTACTGAAATGCACAAAATAGAAAGAATCGTGAGTTATTTTAAGTTCAGAATAGGAACATAAGACAGGTCAAAAAACAACTTGAGAACCATGCAAAACTGGTGATAGGCAGAGGGCTGGTAGATGAGATAACAGAACATGTTGGTAAAATGGACTAAACCAAACAATAATGGATTGCTAGGACCAGATAGTATTCACCCATCAGGTTCCATAGGCACACTAGGAATTGCCAGCCATGCAGTGTAATATCTTACTTAAATCTGACTGTGTACCAGAGGACTGGAAAGTGGTTAATATGATGCTAACTTTTTATAAGATTCCAGTGGAGAGTTGGGAAGCCATAGACCTGAACTATGTTACCCATATGGGTCAAATGGACAGAAAAGCTTTAAAAAAATAAAATTACGTGGCAGATGGATGTATTTGACACATTGAGGAAGAGTCAACCCAACTTTGCAAAGAGAAGTTACACTTCACACAACACTGGGATTCTCTGAAGGAACCAAGGTTCATAGGGGTACTGAAGTTCTGGCACCACAAGCACTTAAAGAAAGCAATCTGTCATAAAACAGGAAGGTGGGATTGCACACAATTAAAAGGTAGAAAACTAAATGTCAGAATATATGTTGAGTTTTCACACATACAGAATTAACATTTGAAAGTCCCCCTTCGTACAACGTGAACTTACTTCAACAGAATATTCTGCAGAACAAAAATCTGCCTGAGTTCAAAAGGGATTAGAAAAATCTGTAATACTTAGATGTACTTGTGGTTTGAACAAAATCTTTCTTGTTTTTAGAAATGCAAATAAAAACCCCTGTGATCAAAAAATCCCTGTCTTCCTGTGGATTAGACTTACGAGTTTCTGTATCCATAAAGCGTGGAAGTGCAGTGTATGAAGATCACTCACCTACTGTTTATACAGCACTTAGAGGATTTAAAATGCTCAATTAGAAAAAGAATAATAATTTTAAAAAGCAGCTTATAATGATCTTTTCCTTAATAAGTTTATGAATTCTTTATAGGCTTCAATCAGTGCTCATCTTTACCTAGCAGTCAAGCTCAAGATACAATTAGGGTGAAGTCTTATCTTTCTTAAGCCATCAAAACCACCAATTACATTTTTCCATGTCTGTGAAGTCAGAAGCAGTGTTCAACTTTTCAAAAGACCATAATTTTTTTCCTGAGAATTCATACGCAACTACTTTCTAAGATCACTGATATTCTGTGCTCTTCAAAGGAAGTGTAAAGGAAAAGTAAGAACTTAGGAAAAAAACACGTTAAAGGTTCAGGTGATTGGCAAGATGTAGCCAAGCAGAATCAATCCTGGTCAGACTGAATGCACTCCTGCTCTCTCACTTTATGCACTGAAGCATATAGGGTCAGGGCTCAGGCTTGGTGAAGGAAGGAGGAAGCATTTGCTATTGTAAATTGTGGATGGATTCCACCTACAAAAGGCTGCCATGTAGCTCATGGTCTTCTTAGAGGAGATGATTTAGGCATCACCTACTGCTCTGGTAATTTAATGTCTCTTCCAGCACATGCACACGCTGATGTGGTCAACTCCAGGCATTCCCACTACTGTCTCTACATGTAACAAGAAGGTATGGAAATACCTTTCTTATGTATATATGCAGCAAGCACCTATAGACTACAGCTATCAACACACAGAATCCACAGATCTGATCTTTGCAGCTCTTATGACTCTATCAGCCTGCGAAGGATGCTACTTCTGTCCTCACAGAGATTTGCACAGGGCAGTGACATCCAACAAAAGAAGAAATGTGGACTTTCTTGGGAATAGCAAACTGCCTGTAATTTGAGGGATCAGGGAATAGATTGTATCTGAGGATTAAAACGTTCTCTCCCTTCTTTTTGTAATCCATCAAGATGAAAGATTAACAGTATTCAACCATACAGTTAAAAGGATTCAAAAATGGCTTTCTCACTATTTTTCCAGTGAGAGGGAGGAAATAGAGTATGCAAAACCAACAGAAGCATGGCATATGATATACTTAGAACAATGAGCTTCATGCTTTCTCACTTGTTAGAGGTGCCTGAATCAGCTGCATCAATATTTGAAATGAAAGAAATTTTCTCAGCCCTAAATAGGTTATTGCCTAAATTGCAGGTCTCAGAAACAAGGATCTGAGGGAAAAATTTTAATCATGTTTAAAGTGATGAATATTGAAAAACATCGAAAGCCCCTGAATTGTTTGCACAGAGTCAATATCACTAAGGCAAAGGAGCACATAGAAGATTTATGGGACTGTAATAAGAAATTAAACCTAAATGATTCAACAAATTACTGCACATAAGAACAAGCTGAATAATTTAAAAAATCAATGTGAATAATTTGAGGAACTGGAGAGTACAGAAGAAAAGTGTTGCATAGGTTAATGTTTATTGCACATCTATTTAGTGACTATCTTGAAGCAACAGTTGAATTAAAATCTGAGTATCTGATATTTTTTAACTGTATGAGAGGAGGAAGGGTAAGAAACAGAGGCAGATAGTTTCAAACTATCTGAAAATGGTGCTATACAGTGCTAATATCTGGAGTATACTTTTGCAGATGAACATCTGCGAAATTTAAGTCCCTTACTACTTTTCATGCTACTGTGCAATAAGAGAAACATTGTAAATACAAACTATCCTGGTTTCAGCTGGGATAGAGTTAATTTTCTTCCTAGTAGCTGGCATAGTGCTGTGTTTTGGATTTAGTAGGAGAATAATGTTGATAACACGCTGATGTTTTAGTTGTTGCTAAGCAGTGCTTGCACTAGTCAAGGACTTTTCAGCTTCCCATGCTCTGCCAGGGGCACAAGGAGCTGGGAGGGGGCACAGGCAGGACAGCTGACCCAAACTGGCCCAAGGGCTATTCCATACCATATGGCATCACGCTCCGTACATAAACTGGGGGAGTTGGCCGGGGGGCAGCGATTGCTGCTCGGGGACGGGCTGGGCATCGGTCAGCAGGTGGTGAGCAATTGCATTGGGCATCACTTATTCTGTCTATTATTATTACTATTATTATTATATTGTTATTATTCCTACTACTATTTTACTTTATTTTATTTCAGTTATTAAACTCTTCTTATCTCAAACCATGAGTTTTCTCACTTTTTTCCTTCTGATTCTCTCCCCCATTCCACCGGGGCGGTAGGGGTGAGAGAGCAGCTGGGTGGTGCTTAGTTGCTAGGGTTCAATAATGACACAAACTTAAAAATGTCCTGGGATGTAAGGTCATTTGAATTTATAAATTATTGGACTCAAAACAAGTACTAGCATCATTTTAGTAGCAAAGATGTACAAAGATTTATTTTGACAATGAATGCATTCATTTTTTTCTTTTAAAACATGGCAATTATCATGTACTTTAGGATTCAACTGCAGAATGGAAAAAAGGAAGAGAATGACACCCATTTTAAAAACATATTAAAAATATCAAAATAATATTAAAAAAAAAAACCAAACCAAACAACTTTATTTCCTGAAAAGATAGCTATAATGTATAGGAAAACTAATTTAAGATTGTTTCGGATTTTAGAAAAAAATTAAAAACTATGGTTCACCATCATAAAGTAGTACATAGATTCAAACTTCATGTTAGCAAATTATTGCTTCTGCTCTATAATCTTATTTCTTTAGGATTAGTTAAGGGCGCTTAGGAAGGAGTGCTGTAGCGTATGCACACACCAACTGACTTAAATAATTTTGTTTGTTATTTTTGTACTCAAACAGCTAATTCAGGCTTTTTTAAATCTCCTTAACTTGAAGGCTTAAATACTCTCTTCTGTGCACCCTCCAGAGAGAAAGGAAAATCAAGTCAAATAATCATTCCTAGTTTTCTATTATTCTGTGGGAGCAACTGCATGGAATTTGTGTGTACTGTGATCTTAATTTTAGGAAAAAGCAAAGACAAATAATTAAGAATTTTTATAGCATTAGAGACTCCCGGAATGCAAGCTGAAGTACAGTGAAAATGGTCCATTACAAAGACCTGTAGGTGGGCTGCAGTAGTTACTCTGTTTAATTAAAATCATGAAAACCAACTAAACTACAAGCCTGTGGTCTTGATTACAGTTATTTGGGAAAAAATAGAAAAAATTACAAAGCTTAAAGACCCAACATACAGAAAGCTTTAGACCCTAACAGAGAGGTACTAATGCAGATTTTGAGATCTGTGCAGGATATGATTATATTATTTGCAGATGTAACAGTTCACATAGGCACATCTGTTCGTGTACCACTAGGCTGTAATTTATTAATGAACATTCACTACAAATTCCTGAAGGGGAAAAAAAGATGTCTCACTGTTTTGCTTGGATTCCTTAATGGTCTCACTGATTCAATGCAAAAAAAGTCTATCCATATTTCCTTAAAGTGTTTGATTCCGTACTTAAGAACACTATCATATTCAAGAAAAATCAGAACACAACACAGAAAGGTAGAACAAATTGAATTAAAGAGTTGATGCACAGTGAAAGAGATGTCCACAATACCTTTGGACAGCAACTTTCAGGTTGTCCACCAGACTGGAGTCACAGTTCAGGCAGGCAGCAGAGATGTGATAGTTATCCTGTGCATGTCTGAAAAGCACTTCTGGGGGCGGGCCAGACTCTGACCACACTGAGAATGGGGCAGGGGTTGCCCAGCCTGCAAGTGGGTGCAGAGCCTGCCCCAAGGCTGCATGGGGGCTGCACAGCAGTGCGCATGGGAGGGAAACAGGGAGCAGAGTGCTCACAGATGCACCCGCCGCCTGCAAGCGATGTGAAATAAACAGTTCAGGACTGGGAGACACCATAAGCATGAATCATTTGCTCTGATTTGTTCCTTCTGACAAGAATATCCAATGCTCATGTAACTCACCAGTTGCTCCCAGGACATCTTACCGTGAGGGCAATTACCCCTACGGTGGCTTGGGGAGAAACCGTAACTGAGGACTGAAGCAAGCTGCTGGAGGCCACTGACTGGGCCAACAGCAGATGTCTGCAGAAAACACCCTTTCTCGAGCTTGGCCACCCACGTTGCAGCCAGGGTGTGGGACTGAGGGACCCCCTGCTCGCGGACAGATGGAAAAGAGAGGGAATGCAGTCAGATATAGCATCCAGCAAGCAAGGCTTCATGGACATAATTTGGAAAAAGATGTGCTAGACAAGAAGCTGTATGTTTAGAAGTCCATTTTCAATGTATCAAAAAAAGATTAAAAAATTCAAAGAGTTAAAAGCTGGGCAGTTAAATTCATGGATTTTTTTGACATCTATTCTGAAAGAAATTCTGTAAAATTAATATTTAGGGGTAAAATTTATTCTCAGTGAAGAATTTTTCAACACACAAACATTTTTTTATTCTAGGTGAAGAATTTTTCAAATACAAACACTTTTTTATTCTCAGTGAAGAACTCTTCAACATACTAAGTCTTTTTTTTTCCTAAAGAACTTGACTAAATAAGACATCTAAAGCCCAAACAGGCCAGTCACTTCAGGAGTGAAATGTTACATCTGTTTCTCTGGACATCTGTCCCCTGCCTAGAAACACTCTTTTTCCATAGAAACATGGCTCAATTTGGGATCCATTATTGAAGATGCTCTCTGCACATGGTGGAACACAATGCAGTAGGTGAAGATATCCATCTTTAATAACATTTATCTCCCTGAATGTCCTTTCATTTTGACCTTTTCTCCCTGCAGCTTGGCCAATTTCCACTCCTTTTCCCTTTCAGGTCTACCACACAGGAAAAAAGAAAAGAACTGTATTGAGGAGGTGGATACAGTAATTTTTTTTTTTTAAATTGAAGCTTTTGATGTCATTATACAGAAGTTATATAATCAGGTTCTCCCAACAGCGTGCTGTTATGAAAAGATAGCTTTCCAGAGGTGTTCTCGCTTCAAAATCAGCCAGGGAAGGACATTAATTTATTATTGCTTTACTATGGCGAGGCTAAAGGTCATGAAAGAAAGCAATAAGAGGAAGGAAAATCACAAACAAGACTGAAATGTACCATATGCCTTTTTAAATTAACCACCACAAGGAGCCACCTGAGTAGCTTTATAAGTACTGTAGTGTACTTCTGTTTTGTAGGACATACAAGGTACATTTCAGCTGTAAGTGAATTGCATTGCTTTTATTCTATCTCATTAATATTCTTTTATTGCGGGTTTCTTTGTGCACATAAATGACCTTGAAGGGAGTATGCAATTTCAAACATACCTGAATTTGCTGATAATGCTAAATTAGGCTGGAACAGTAAATAGAGGAGAGAGCCAACCATTTGAAAATTATCAGATTGGATAAGGGTTGGTGGCTGATAAAGTAGCTCATTCAGATTAGCATGGAGAAGTGTAAGATAATGAAACAGGGCACTAGAAATAATTATAGTTTCTTTGGGCTAAAATAATACAAGTTTCTGAATTTGGTACAAACAGAAAATTTACAAGAGATTGATGGTAATTAAGACTCCTTTTGCAATTTCACATGCTTACTTTCAAGTCTTTTCAGTTCTTCTGAAAACAAATGAGGAACATGGGTCAAAATCATTTTTCACAAATGAGACTGAAGACAATGTATGAACAGAAAACATCAGGTCTAAGAGCTTAGTTATCCATTTTGTTTTCTTTTACTGATTGAAGCAATTTCCAGATTCATTTGAAACTGTGCAATCTCTTCCAGCAGTACCAAGAGATTGGTTTGCTCTCAAACCAGCATAAAGGGCTTGATCCTTCAAAGATGCTTAAATGCATTGATCTAGCAAAAGGAAGGAATATTTCTAGTTTGCTCGTCATAACGTCTGAGCCACTCTTGCTTCTGCAAGCCATATGTTTGGCAGTAAGGTGAAAGAAATCCACCATGCCCAGCAATTGTTATTATTTGTATTGTAACTCTTAGAGGAGTCCTAGTCGTGAACCAGGTCTCACTTTGCCATTCACAAGATAAACACCTGTGTCAACTACAAATGACCTATTAAAGAATATTTGATTTATGTGTACCTTTCAATGACAAAGAAGGTCTGAGGATAATTCATTTGCTTAACAAACATGAAGAAACGCTGCTGCCATGCAGCCAGTGTTCTGTGTCCCAGGGTGCAGTTACATAAGACAGTTGAAACCATTTAAGAGAAGGTCCTGCTTCCTCAGCCTTCTCCCGCCTTTGCATCCCATGTCCATTCTCCCAGCCACAGGCTTTCCCTGCCTGCCTTGCCTGGGCTCTGTCGCCTCTCCCAGACTGCTTCAACTCACCAGCCTGGCAGGAAAGTGTTCAGTTCACTGTTAAGTTTGTTTTCTCTCAGTTTAGGTAATCAAATTGGCATCGCACAAGGCTGATGAGTGCTAGAACTGGCAGAAGGCGAGTGCGGAGGAGGAAGCCCACAGCTGGGAGCAGGGTGTGGGAGATGCTGCTGCCTGTGGAAGCTTGCCCTGGGCCACAGAGGATAGCTGTGCTCCCCGCTCCTTCTCCAGCTTCCCTCCACAAGAGTCTGTGTGCACCAAATGAAATGGGTGTTGCACAATGTCAGAAAATACATGGCAATGTTGCACTTCCTGATAAAAAAACAGACCTTTTCTAGCACAAAGAAGTCAAGTATTAGTGTTCCTGCTGGGCTGTTTACAAGTCATATTTAAATTGTCAAGTAAAACAAAACAGTTGACCCATTTCCTTCCATCTGTGAAAGAAATGGTCAGTCTGTCCTTCATATCTCCTAGCTACTCATCCAAAAAATATTTTAATATTGTCTAACTTGGGTATTTTTAAATATGAGAAATATTCTATGTCAATCAGTACTTCTTAATTTAATTGGAAGAATGGCAGGGATTTAAACAAATAGAAATAGAAGCTTAGTTTCATTAAAATAATGCCTTCAAGTCTTTCTGCTTTTAGTTTATAACTGGGCCAAAACTTAAAAATATTAGATATGATTAATTCTTTTAAAGAAACTGAATTCAACCCTGCCATATTTTGATTAAATCAAGAAAACAAAATAATTTTTTTATTTGATTCTGGTGTTAATGGAAGACATTCTAGAGTATTTTGGTTTGTTTAAACGCAATGAAATGTGTTAAAAATAGTCAAGGAAGAAAAGGAATGACTCTTTGGAGAAATACAGAAACAAAACCAAATTAATCTTTTCTAAAAAAAAAAAAATTCCAAGAGTTTTTCTTTGTTTTCTTTGTGTATCTTTGTGTTTGTGTGGTCAGGCTGCTCCATCCTTCATGCTGTTCCATGGGAATTTCCATTTGTTCAGCCAAGATCAAAAGTGTTTACTTCCAGCTATTGCTCCCTCCCTGCTGCAAAACATAATGAGTAGTATTGAAAAAATACATTATATAAAGTGCAAGCAAGTCCCATTTCCTAACCGATACTACACCTGAAGCACATTCAAATTCCCATAGAGATTTCACACGTGTACTTGGCTGCTTCAAAAGTTAGTGAAAAAGATAGGTAAGAATGTACCTGCCACATTTCATCTGTCAGGTTTCTGATGCTGGACAGCAAACTGGAGGTGAGCAGTTTTTGCTGAATGTGTATAGTGCTAGCTCATTCTTTGACCCAATCCTGAAAATAACTGACCCAACACACGTGCTCTAACTAAGGGAATTGGCTGTAACTCTGTAGGACAGGAGCACACAAAACTTTTAACTCTGCTGCTTCATGCAGAAAATTAATGAAAATTGCTTTTCGTCCTCAGAGTGGAGAGTAACATTTATAGCCAGCCTGCCTGAAACTGTGGGAATTTGTGCACCACAGAGGTACCTGATGCCCTGGGCTGGGATTGCCCCCAGCTGCCCTTAAGGCCTGCCCTGCTCCCTGCCTGCCCCACAGGGAGCATCACCCAGACCCCAGGGAGCAGCCTGGTACTATCCATGTGGCCAGTGGAGATGGAAGAATTTGCAGTAGTGACAGACATGAAGAGAAAGAAGCAATAAAGGAGAGGCAAAAGGGTGAATTTTTGCAGGGTTTTTCATCTGCCATGTTCAGGATATGTTTTGGTTTGATTAGCTTTACCATGCACATTGATATTTATTGGATGAACATAGGAGATCAGAACACGGATTTGTGTCAACTCCAAATGACCTGCTGCACACTGAGCCTGGTCTTCTTATACGCACAATATTTGATGGCAAAGGCCCAATTGTATCACATCCCTCAGAAACATGCAGCAGCACTGACCCTAAAAAGGGTCAGTGTAACGATGGGATGGTCCAAGATCTGAGTATTTCCTGGCACAGGAACTATTCTGAGCCATGCATTTTGATTGACATGTGCCTCTTGTGTATAGGCCACTGCCAAGACTGTAGGAAGAGAGGCAGAGAGGCGTGCACAAAGGGAGCAGACAAAGGATGACTGTAGCTATCAGAGGCTCCGTGTGCTCATTTGCTGAGCCTGTTTTGTATGGTCAGTGAGCATACTATCTAACTGGTATCTAACATATCTAACTGGTGCTGCTAGAGGATGGCTGCAAAGCAGAATATGGTTTTTAGAGAAACCTAGGTATGCTAGCTTATTAGCTGCATTTTACATCATTCAGCCAGCTGAAGCTATCACACGGCACACAGTTGTTGCTCAGCATCACACTGATTCGCAGAGGGGAGGCAGCACCTGCTATTCTGCTGCCCATCTGGATCCAGGAGTGAGTGATATGGAGTGGTGCACTAATCCATCTGTGGCTAGATTGCTTCAAACTCTGTAGGCTGCTCCTATTGTTGCCTTACCTGTGAGACTGCAAAAATACGCCAACCCATCTCACCCAAGATGTGGGGTGCCGGGGTGGCTACCAGGAATGTGTTCAGGTAGTTCAGAAGTCTAGGATCCAAGAAAAGCCTTAATTACCATTACTGGAAGAAGCCCTTTCTGGGATGTGTGTATCTACTTCTCATGCATCCAGGCCCTGCCCTAGCTGAGATGCTACAGGATGACCACATTGCTCTATAATACTGGGTCAGGCACAGACCCTCCCTTGCTGGCATGCTAGGCAGTCACAGGCCTCAGCAGGCATGGATAGGGTTGTCTGGAAGATAGGGCAGATGTTGGGGATGTGGGAAGCAGCTTTGGGGTGAGAGGAGAAAAGCTGAGAAAGGTGCTGGCTACTACATGTAGCCCTTGAACCTGGGATAAGAAAAGTGGTTTGAGCAGTGAAAAGGAGACATTGAGAGAAAACTGCTGTAATGGACACATCTCCATGTGCCATATAAATCAGAAAGAAGGATCCTGTGCTATGGGTGGAGTATCCAACGTCACTTTCCAAGAGTGCTACCATATGCTTTGTTGGGAGGGGGCAGAGCAGAGGAGGACTGGATCATTTAGTATGTGCACACACACATAGCCATATAAAAATGCTTGCCAGGGTCATTCTTGTTTGGTAGAGAAGTATGCCTGGTTGTGTTTACTTTAATTGCACCAGGTGAGATGTGGTGGCAAGACCCTGCAGTGTGGTCTAGCTGGCAGCTAAGGAAGTATGTTTCAACAGCCTGTGCTTCTGTCTGCTGCAGTTGCTGCAGGAAGCAATGAGCAGAAAAGCTCTCAGACTCTCAATTCTGAAGACCCAGTTTTCGTTGATCAGAAGAGCCCCTGGACTGGAATTCACCACTGGGTCTGATGGTACTAGTGATGATGGCAGCAACAGTTCCTCCATCCATTGCTGATGTGATCTCACTGGAAGGTGGTACCTTGGAAAAGTAGAAAAGACCCCTTAAGTGCAGTCCTTTGATTTCCAGGCCTTGATTATCATTTGGGAGACTATGTAGTACCTCCCTCCAAAGATTCAGTCCAGCACATATCAGTGCAGGCACTTATGCTGAGCTGTGATGGGTCGTTGCGGTTTAGCCCCTGTTGGCTACCGAGCACCACACAGACGGTTGCTCACCCTCCCCCATGGTGGGATAAGGGAGAGAATTGGAAGGGCAAAAGTAAAAAAACTCATGGGCTGAGATAAGAATCTAAAAACAGAAATAAAATAGTAATAATAATAACAACAACAACAACAATAATAATAGCAGTAGTAGTAGTAATAGTAATAGTAATAAAAATTGTAATAAAAAGGAGAACAATGAGAGAAGGAGAAACAAAACCCAGGGAGGGAAAAAAACAAGTGATACAACCGCTCACCACCCGCTGACCGATGCCCAGCCTGGCCCTGAACAGCGATGGCTGCCCCCCGGCCAACTCCCCCCAGTTTCTATACTGAGCGTGATGCCATATGGTATGGAATAGCCCTTGGGCCAGTTTGGGTCAGCTGTCCTGCTTGTGCTCCTTCCCAGCTCCTTGTGCCCCTGGCAGAGCATGGGAAGCTAAAAAGTCCTTGTCTAGTACAAACACTACTTAGCAACAACTAAAACATCAGTGCATTATCAACACTAGTCTCCTACTAAATCCAAAACACAGCACTATGCCAGCTACTAGGAAGAAAACTAACTCTTTCCCAGCCAAAACCAGAACATGGGTTTACAGTCCTGACCCTGGACCTCGACACAGGCCATCCTGAGTTTATTTAGTGTGCCTATGCACGCTCTGAAACACCACCACTGCCACTTGCCAATTATGCCAGCAAATTATTTAGAAAGAGTATTACTAGAAATATGCCAAAACTATGCCAGGAAAAATAATAAAAGTTTTTTCCCATAGACTATGGCATTCAGCTTCTGGGAAATTTTCCTAAAAATACTGGGTGTGTCTGGGGGAAAAGGTAAGATAAACCCAATTTGATACTGAATAGTATCAAGGGATATGAAACAGCTCTGTGAATAAACTGAAGGCTAGTAATACAAGAGCCTCAGACTAGTATGTTATTTCAGGATATTTTAGATTGCTATTACATTTATGAAAATATAGAGTACATTAACTAAGGATATTTTAAAATAATAAAAAATTCAGTTTTACAACGAGACCTGCACATAACTGGGGAAAAAATAAGCGCAAAGCATAAATAAAACAAAGGCTAAATCTGAGCACAGG
Organism: Scopus umbretta; assembly: GCA_013400535.1. NCBI lineage: Eukaryota > Metazoa > Chordata > Aves > Pelecaniformes > Scopidae > Scopus > Scopus umbretta. Next base: position 8,856 of record VZTL01058676.1, on the reverse strand, counting down.
GTTCTGGATGGAGAGGCATCCAACCTCCAGGGAAGACGAAGACATAGGCATTCTGCCTCTCCAAGGAACCTTCCCTCCTGCAGACCCTTTTTTCCTCAACTGAATAGGAAGCCTCATACCTGAGAGTCAGATAATAAGCCTAATCAGTTTTTAATATAATCTAGGATATACTGATGTTTTGGTAAGGTTAAAGTTTAAGAAGTGTTTAAGTGTATCTTGTTGACCTCTCCACATTTTGTAGTATTGTAACATTTATGACAACTATTGGTTTTGCTATACACTGCAGAAACTAGGTTGAACCACTGTTAGGGAAAAGGAAGTGTTAAGCATCACCGTTTGTGCCCTCTTAATGGGATCTATCCTAATTCTATGTATCTCTTATTGTTGAGTAAGTGCTGTTCCATCATTATTCTACTAGTTTTAAACAGCACTTCTCTTTCCTATTAAGAAAGAATATGCCTAACCAGAACTGAAACTCCCATTGTCTACGTGATAGATGTCTGACTTGGCCCACGTAACTCATAGCTTGTTTAGTGCTAAAGTAGGGCACAGCTAAAGAGAGAAGAAAATTAGACAACAAATGGAATAAAGGTCTGAAAAAAATTTCTTCTGAAAAATTCCTATCCTCTTGGTTGGATTTTGAATGAGATCCTGGAAAAAAACACGTGGTGATGAAGATACTTTTGAAAGAACTGACTTCTAAGAGAAAAAAAATCAGAACATTTTCTTTTGTTCTTTGTTATGCTAATTTCTGTAGGAGCTCTGCATGAGCAAGTTGCTGATCACATCCTTTTAGGACTGCTGTGCAAAAGGACCCTAGGAATGGTATGAGTGACTCAAGCTGGCCAAATTACTACAGCCAGCATTTCCAGTAATGGCATATACAAGAGGCTTACTCTGGTAAAATTAAAGGAACTCGTAGCTTTAGTATCCAGTTTGATGTTCTTGATTATTTCTTAATCATGAGTGTTTAGGTTTAATATGTCATGCTACACATTTCAAAAAATGAAAAAAAAAATCCTATAAATACATGACGTATTAGACAAAATGATGATAATACCATTCACAAAAACAGGAAAAATCTTGTAGTCCTCTGTTTAAATTCATATAATAGGTATTCATTTTTTATGTTACCAATAATAAATTCAGTGTGAAGAAAATATATTCAGCATAGGCAATACTACAAGTATCGTTAGTGAGAATGTATTTTAAAGAAAACTATAGCTAAATCCTTTCTTGTGTTCATTTAATTATTCAGTGGACAAGATCAAAACAGGAGGCAAGTAGCAGTTTTCCGTGTGTAGTGGATCAGCTACTCAAACACAAGAATTATTTAGTTCAGACCTCTGAAAGCTGATGGAAGGTTACACTTCTTTTTCATGTCTCAGTCTGTGGAAGTCCAGCTTATTTAGAAAGTACGGAATGTGCCTTTATTATCTACTCTCTTGGTACATGGTGCTTGATGACTGAATAAAAAGGAAGACAGATGGGCAAGATAAAGGCAATTCATTAAGCATGAGCTAGAAAACATACAAAAATAACACAGGTCAATGCAGTATGCTAAGATATAACTTATGTTATAAAGTTAGTGCATCTGGATAACATCCCAAAGTCTGAATTGCAAGACAGTGCCATTTCTGCCAACCTTTTGAAGAACAGCTTAGTTTTCACAATTCAGAGGTACAGAAGTTTAATAGCAATAGTGAATTATTCTGGTGCAGTAGAGACACAGGCAAACTGGATTGTGGTTAGTCTCTGAACACAAATGTGATACAGTACTCTGTTTCTACAGCCTCTCCAAACCTTAAACACTAGTACATTCTTTCTTACTATACCAATTTCTTCAAATGACACTTTCGCTGGTTCAAAACACCAATCTTTTAGAAATATAGTTATGCTAATGAATACCTCCTTAGCAACTTCCTAAGGCATTGAGTAAATAGCTAAATAACTTTGCTTTTAACAGAAGGATTTTTATCAAGGTAAACCCACCACCTGTTTAGGTTCATCAGATAGTATGATTTAACCGTCATGCTCCCAGAATTAATGCTGCAAAACAAATGAAAAAATGAAGGAAATTTATCAATATCCTAACAGTCCCATCTTTCCCCTTCTGTCAACTGATTTTTAATGCTGGTGAAAAGTGGCTGTCAACTGATTTTTAATGCTGGTGAAAAGTGGAAAGAGTTTCAAAGAATCATATTCTTTTTTCCAGAGAGGTTCATTTTCCAGTGCTGCTTGGATCATACACTTCGGTCTAAGAGATACTTGTCTACTGTCTAGGAGTTTTAACCAGTAGACACAGTGAAGCCAGTATAGTTCTTCTGATAGGGTATAATAGAGCTGTCTGCCTTTCCCAGATTCAACAATGCCTGGTAGAAAAAGACTAAAGCAAAAGATGTATGGCTTTGGGTGAGGGCCTCCTTGTGTCTTGTAGGAGAGCATGTGATGCAGTATCCTGTGGGTTGTCTTTTCTCTGTATTTTAGACTTGGTATAATGTATAGCACGGCTCCACAAAATCTGCCAGAGTATGTGGGCAAAATTCCAAGAAATCCGTCTGTTTCCATTCTTCTTAGTGCCATTTATCTTTCTTAACATGTCTTGCTGCTAGTAACATGAATGCTGTATTGATCAGTGGAACGATCTCATATATATTGAGAAGGTGAGAGGTACTTTTCTTTTTGCAGAATGACAGCATCAGGAAAGACAATATGCTTTTTCAGAGTCAGATTTAACTATCACCTGACTCAGCACAGGTTGGCATGTATCTTTGGAAGACAGAAGGAAGCTTAAAAAAGCCTTACGCCTAGGACATTCATTATTACAGAAAATATTCCTCATGCTGTTGCAGCATGATCACATTTCATAACATTTGTGAGGCCCAGAGGACATTCTAGCTCCAAGGCTGATGGTAAGGTGTTCAATTTGCCTGCCGACTTCAAGCAATCTGAGATATGCCAAAATTTTGCTACATGGCCAAGGTAAGATTCAAAAGGATGGTTTGACAGAACGTGAAATCATACAATGTGAAAAGGAATAATTGGTTTGGAAAATTTTGATATCTGTGACTGTCTCAGGAAGAAGAAAATACGTTCATTTTTTTCTTGAACTAGAACTGTCTAGAAAATATTATTTAAACAGTGGAAGTATTAATATGCAAGATCCTCAATGTATGCAGTAAACGTTAAAAGATCATAACCAAAGCATGGGCTGAGCAATTGCTCTGACCAGGCTAGGACAAGGACTGGAAGTAAGGACTGTAATCACAAAAGACCAAGGTCAAGGAGTAAAAGCCAAACCAAAGGCAAGGCAGGAGCACGCCCAGCATCCAGTTTAGCTGCCAGTAATCTTACCAGTTTAATACTGCAAGGCAGGTCCTGAGACTGCTTGTGGGGCAGAAGAAAGCTGAAGGCAGATCTGTGCAGCAGTCGGAACTGGTCAGCTGGGAGCCCAAACAGGGCCCCAGCAAAGGGGCTGCTGCCTTTATGGTCCTGGTGCAAAGTGGCACACTGAGTAACACAGCAGCAGTGGAACTAGCAGGGATACCTATCAGTAGATTAGGCTTAATGGCCAGCCTTTGTTTCTTACACAGTTTGGTCAGGTTATCAAGACATAGGAGACTGGCTTCTGCCAGAATGCTGTCTGCTGTTTAATAGTCCACATGGAGCATAATTGCAAATGACAGTAAGTTTATTCATAGCAGTTATTATTATTTTCTGCCAGAGAAAGATTATAGGTATACTTCTAGGAAGACTGAAAACCTGATGCAGTGTTTTGCATTACCTGGACAAGAGTAATTTTTTTCTGTATTGTCAAGTGGCTGCTGTGCTGTAAGCCTGCTGATATTTTGATCAATAGTGCACTCTTGACACCTAAGTCTTTTGTGCTGAAAGATGCAGGATCTCTTTGAGTACTAAAGATCACTCTTTCCTACTCAGTTTTACAGTGCAACATAACAAAACTACTTAGCAAACATCTCTGCAAAATATGTCTCATTTTTGACTGCTATCAAGCACCGTGTTATAATGAAAATAGATGTCCAAGTTCAAACAAGAAAGTACATACAGCTATCATTTTGAGAAGAAGGTGGACAAAGGATTTTGGAGAAAATAAGCTGTCTATATTCATGAAGCAGCCACTTCTGCATCACATCTACTCAAATCCCCTTTTTTCTGTATCCAGAGACATTTCCAAGCATTTAACTCTTGCTCTCAACATCATTTGCATTTACAGCTTTAACACTCTCTCCCACAGGCACCATTTTAAGGACATCTCGCAGTTCAGATCAGATCCCTGTCCATTATTACTAATAGGAAGGTACCAGGGTTCCAATTTAACAAGTCAGTGATGAATAAAAAAGCATATCTCTATAGGAATATTCAGGCTTATATTTTTGCTCCTTAATCTTGGTAAATCTGGTGCATTTCATTTCTCTTTAGTTGGCATAGACCATGTCCTGCTGTACCTCTGGGTTTTCCTGCCTCCCATTCCAACAAAAAATACACATTATTGCTGATGAAATATGTGTATATCAATGTTTTAAGGAAATAGAAGATTTTTCCTAAAGCACATAACAGCATAAAAGTGAGGTGGAGCAGGCATCACTCCCAGAAAGCTGTGCTAGGATTTGACAGCCAGGCTTTCAACCACACTTTGCCCCGTGAAGCAGAATTAAAACATTGGACCAGTGAAGTTTCTTCTGCAGGAATAGCTGTATTGTAAGCTTGCTGGGGGAGAACTGTTTAAACTGCTGTATCATTCTTTGTCTACTTAGGCACTGCGTAAATGCAAATATACTAAGAGAGCTCTTGCTTTTTTGAGGAACAGGTTTATATTTGCTGGTAAATGTATGAGAATGATTTAGAGAACTGTATGCATACAGATAGATTGTGCTAAAATAAACCAAATATTATTGATAAATGTTCATAGTAATGACCAGGCCAATGCTAACACTAGTAAATGTCACTTGGATTCCATAGTCTTTACCTCTGCTGAGACTTGGAGCAAGTGTGCCAGCTGTGATGGGTGAATAGTTTGTTTTGGTTTGGTTTGTTTTAGGCATAGACAAGCTGTAAAGAAACATGTTTAAGACAATCCACTGCAGAAATGTAACATACCTGTGACATGTAGTCTTACTGAGTAAAGACAGGTTCAGACTAACTGTGATGCAGAACAAAATCACACAGTAATAATAAAATAATGATTTTTAAAAACTACTGATAATCTTCTCATGTATTCAGACTTTGTTTTTCAACTTGTTGATATTCCCTAAAATATCTCCCGTCTGCTACACTTGCCATTATCAACATTAAAAAAATGTAATTGTAATGCTATTCTAAACTGTATTTGAATGCATTGCTTTCTAATTGCCACAGTTATTGCACTATACATTCTTTTGCTGACTGTATCTTATCTTTGCTAACACTTACAAATATATGTTTAAATATTTCTAGATACATGTGAAATTATTCCTGTAAACTGAAGAATAATTTCATTTTACAAGACTAAAAATACATATATACCTGAACTGTTGTTAAATGAAAAATAATGCTTCAATTAAAAAAAATAGCTTTGTTTGTCTAGATTTTGAATCACATGAAAGCCTTCCATTATAAAAAAGAAATCAAGAGAAGATGATGGAATCTACTAACTTCTATTTATTTACAAGGAATGCAATCATTTTTCAGAACTTGGGAGTAATCAAAGAATTGAAAATTGCTTTGGTCACAGCTCTATTCCATCTGTAGTCAAATCTGTCTCTAAGGTTTTCTCTTTTAATTGTTTTCTTCCTTTGAAGAAGAACTTGTATTTTGCTGGCTGTTTATTCATTTGGGTACTGAAAGGAGCCTAAGTAAGGCAGCATGAGGCTCTGTATAAACTTGTAGATGCTACATGAGCCTATGTTTTGACCTGTTATTATTGTTCAGCTATTTTTTTTTAATATGAAGAGCTTAATAACTTATTTTATTCTACAAATTAAAGGTGACAGCTCTGTGCACCCAATTCTCTTCAGGTTTTATCTAGTCCCTCCCAACAGGTAGCAGTAATACAATTTCAGAATTTTTCCTCTTCTATTGACAGATCACTCTGAAAACAGTGACAAAAGAAAAGTTTCCCTAAGATTTGTCAGATTTGTCTCTTTTTATTGCAAGTTGGCTAGTTTCAGAACAAATATTGTACGTATCTTTTCAGACAGCTGGCCTAGGGTCAAGGTTTGGAAATGCCCTTTCAACTGCAAGGGAAAAAGAGAAATAAATATCTTTCTCTTTCTTCTATCAGTATTTTGTGGTTTTCAAATGTGTTTTGATTAATTAATTCCATTCCAGAACTCAAGCTGTTTTAAAATAGATTATCTAGTTTCACTCAGTTTCACTAAGTTCTATACTTTTTGGATAGTTGGGTAGACGATTTCTAAATTGCATACATGCAAAAATCCTGTGTGATCAGCACAATTCTGTTGTCCAATATGATACTTAGTTTCCTCCAACTTACTCTGGATGCTTCCAATATATTGTATTTTTTTCAAAGAAATAATACAACTCCAGAAATATAACTCGGTGTTCATCCATTATGTCAGTTGGAATTAAAAATTCACATTGTTTTCTTCTTTGGCCCTGCAAAAGTTGTCCCAAAAGGCTTACACTGCCTAGAGAGTCTCTTAGCTCTGCAGAGGCAGGATACATCAGACGAACAGAGTTTTGATAGCTTTTCATTAGTCACTAGTAACCAAACAAGCCAGGACCCAGTAATGAATTACAGCCTTGCATGTTTTACTGTTGCACACAATCAAGACACACAGAAAATTCATATCACTGCATCCCTGGGTTAAAACTATAATCAAATTTACCTTTATTTGCCAGTTAGACTGCTTTACAAGTAAAGGTATTATTTAACATTCAGCTTAAACCCATATAAACCTATATTCTCTTGCTTATGCCAGCACTAGTATTTCTGCAATCAAAGGGACAGTTGGATTCAAGAACCCAGCTGGCTCAAAACAAATTATTTTTTCTTTCCTTAGGTATCAGCTTCATTGGTTGGCTGATTGCACTGACCATGCACCATCATGATCTCTAATGCTGTAGCACAAGACAGGTGATGTGAATTCAGGAATGAGGCAAACAGTAAGACTGACTCTGTTAGCATTAGTTACAACTTAAGTAAACATAAACTGTGCCATGAAAGACCTGAATTCCTATCCTGTGTGAGCTGTGATTCAGTAAATTTTATTTATCGCTCTTTTGAAATTATGTAAAGGTGGAAAGGCTAGCCCTTAAAAATCAGTTAACATACTGATTAGAATTAGCACTGGTAGAAATAAAATACACAAAAAGAAAAAAGAAAGCAGGATGTTTTAAAAAAAAAGTGAAGAGAATTGTTCTGTCAAGAAACATATTATCTAACCAAAGATTTGCTGCCTCAGCCTAACTGTGAAATCAATTCTGGAATAAAGCTATATTTTTTTATCTAAGAAACTTTTTTGAGGCAGTATTCATAACAACTCTTTCGTGATGACAATAAAAACAGAGATTTCTCCTGCTAGGTGGTAAGGACTTCAAAACCAGCAATTCATTATTGTTCCATATTCACCACTCTCGTTCATCCTAAATTTAAAAAAGATTCAGCAAACGCCACAACTCCCCCACCAGAAGTCTACTGCTGTATTATTAAGTAAATGATAGTGGCAAATCATTTATGGTTTCTAAAAACAGAAGCTAATGTCACTTGATTTTCTAGCTACACAGCAGTTTTCAAATGTTTACCTTCTAGTTTAGTGTTTATGTAACTGAATTAACAGTCTAAATCTACTTTAAATCCTAATGAAGATCTTGATTTAAAACCAAAGTTAAATTCCAAGATTACCTCTAATTCCATGTACTACAAAATACTCACATTGATACGTGAATAGTCTGCTGTGTAATTTATATCTAATAAAACATGCTAAGAAGAGAAAAAATATGTTAATGATTTATATTGTCATTATGATTTAGAAAATTACATTATCATATACTTTCATCAAGTTATGTGTCCACTTCCTTGGCATCAAATAATTTCATCAATGACAAAAGAGATGGGCATTCTTAGTTTGTAAGGCATCTATAAATTGCACGTTAAATACAAAGCAATAGCCACAGTTCATAGTATACACAATTTTGGTGTAACTGGAAGCATAAAATTACTCCATGTAAATCCATAATTCAGCCTCAGTGTTTTTGCTGTACAGTTTAAATGCATAAGTATGAATATTCTCTTAATGGTTATCTGCAATTCTATGACAAACCATCAATCCCTTCCAAAGTATTCTCATTCAAGCTTGTAAGTGTTGTAAAACTTGTTGAAGGTACGTTCTCTTACTATTGGCATATAGTTAAATTATTTATTATCCAGTTGACACATCAAAATAAAGCTTTATCTGAAGGGCAGCAAATGTTTTTTAGGCTCCCTGAAAGCACAGCAGGCATGAACCACTCACTAGAACCACTGCACCAACTAGAATTTTCTAGCACCTGTCTGACCTGGTCTCATTTGCCAGCATACACTAAGTAGGGTCTTTAAGACCACTACCATACAAGACATACTCTTGTCTGAGCCTACTGTTATTAAAGCACTGAGCGAGTGCCTCATAAAAACATCTTAATTTCATTTTCTTCATGGAAAATTTTTGAGCCCATGCTTGATCATCTTAAATTTCTGTCATTAAGTGGTCTCACCAACTGTTGAGGTCTGTTTTTGTAGAAAACTTGTACCTGATGTATATATGTAGGCTCATATGCTCCTTTTCAGTTGTTACGCTTTTGTATCTCCATTTTCCTTCTATGATGATAAGCAGGAACAGGTAAATTAAATCCAGCTCT
>VZTL01058670.1:0-15957 GCA_013400535.1 Scopus umbretta | reverse complement strand
AAAAAAAAAAAAAAAATCTGTTACAAGGAAATGTTTGTGGCTTGTGGCGAGGATGTAAGAGTTCCGTAGACTTGAAGAATAAGCAGAGGAGCGGTTCAGAGTGTCAGCATTAAACTCTGGAGCACTGGTCAGAGCTAGGGTAGAGTATTACATTGAAAAATGATAGTGGGTGCTAGCAGCTGCCTTCCTGATCTCTCACCTGGTGAACGTGGGTCGAAGACAGTGGGTCTGTTAAGGACAGATCTTGGGGGCTCAGTGCGTCTTCCCACGTCCCCTCTCATTCACCATCAAGAGAAAGTGCCCCGAAGTCTGGAATTGATTGCGGCTAACGATCAAATATTGCTGTAGGGATGAGCAGGAACGCCACCAGTTTCGTGACTGGACTGTGTTTACCTTTGGCCAGCTCAGCGCTCCATCAACACCTGCACGGCGCAGGGCAGCGGGGCTCCCGGCGTGTCGCCGTGCCGCCCGCCCGGCGGCAGGGCCTGCAGGGGCCCTCCTGGTGAAAAACGGGAGCTTGCCGTGCTCAGTGGTGCGGTCAGGTGGCCTGTGATGACTGGCCATTGATTGCAGCAGAACAAAAATAATTGTGCTGTTACACACCCACAGGTTTATGAGCAAATTCTGAGCAATATCCTAAAGGGATATGGGGTTTTACTTCCCAGTACAACAGTTTGTACCTTAGTGGCGTAACATGTAAATGTTCATTGTTTCAGGATTTTTCTAGTTGTGAGGTGTCGACGTGGAGGTGGGTGCAACAGCGAAATGGCTGGGTGTGCTGGCAGGGCCACGGGCTGGGCCAGGCTCTGGAAGCTTCTCTGGGGATGGTGCGCGAGGGGCTGGGAGCTGCCAGCCATGCAGTGACCCAGGCTCGCCCGGAGCGTGGCCGGCATGTGCACCACCTCTGCTGTGGAGAAATGGGAGGTCTGCCTTCTGCCTATCGGGATCATACCTCAAAACCAGGTAGTAGACACCCATGACAAGAGCTACAGCTGGCCAAAGAGGATTATTCTTAGCTGCTATCAACCATGAGGTCACAGCAGGAAAAAAGTAATAGCTGAGAAGCATATAGTGTCAGGACACCTGAAGGCATTTTCATCTCAGTCCTGCACCCTGGTTTGAGAGGAACTGAGCCCTTCTTTTCCAGAGCTGCCTCCTCTCTGGAGGCCTGTCTGTTGCTGGTGTCCCCTGGCAGCTGGTGGAGAAAGTGCACAAGCCCAGAGCGGTCCCTTCATGCTGTAGGTCACAGGTCTGCAAAAGGTTAACTTTGTTTTCCCCTTGCTTTCCCTCCTGGCTAGAAGTGGGGTGTATCCCAGATGGCCATGAAGCAGCAGCAACCAGTGAACCCCTCGACTGCTAATTCTGGGCTGAGATGCAGGGAGTCATCTTGGATTTGTCTGTTTCTCCTGTACCTGGAAATGTCGAAAGGAATGGAGACTGAGGACAGGTGGCTTTCTTCCCCTTCCAGAAGGGTGTCAAAGGCTGCCTCCATATCGTCTGTGTGCAGGGCACTGTAGCCCCTGGGCCGGTCACTGGGGACTGATCCATGCCGGTGTCCAAGCACAAGCTAGTTTGCTTGTGCTGAGGGCTAATGTCGCTAAGGGCTCATGTCTTTGCGAGGTATTAGCTACGTGGCAGCACTGTCCTGGGGCTACCCCTCAGCTCCCTGCAGCACCCTGCTGCCCTTGCTAGCTTTGTGTGGCTTCCAAGATGATGCGCTGTGAGCCCTCCCAAGTATGCGGCATAATACTGGGGGAGTGCGTTGGCTGCCCTGGGAAGTGACATGAGGAACTCTGAGCATGGAGACCTGCTGGGCAAAGTCAAAGGGCTGACCCTGGCAGTGGCTGGCCAGAGCAGGCCTTGGTCAGTGTGACTCCAGATCTCCAGACGTTTTTCTCAGAGGAACTATTTGGCCTCTTCAGGAATGTAGCAACAGGCATGTAAGTGCAGACCAGCGGGAGCATGCAGCCTGTAGCTAGACAGGATCAGGCTCCACTGACAGCAGAGGTATGCTGGGAGGGATGGGCAATTGGTTTCCCATGAGGAAGAAAAAAGAAAGTCAGCCATTTCCATTCAAGACCAGCAAACTTCTGACTTGATCTTATACTCCCAAGCTAGAATTTTCTTTTGCACCAAGATTTCCTTTGCTTTAATGGGATGTAGTGCAGTTTTGCATGTCCTTTGGACAGAAGTATTTTAAAGTTCCAGTCTATGTGTGGAAGTGGAGCTTAATCAGCACTAACAGATAGTGTAAAGTGAGGGTTTGGATCATTGCATGAAGAGCTGGAATAGACAAGCTCAGCAAAAACCTTTTTAAAGTCTCTCCACCCTAGGTTGTCAGTATTGAGAAGGCCTTTTCTAAGCGGACATCATTTTAACCACATATGCAAATCTGGTCTAGTAGCAATTTGGCAGGCAGCAACCAGATTTCTCTCATCATTACTGTGGTAAAGTTGATTTCAGAGGTCTTTTGCAACCGTAATAATTTTGTGATTCTGTGATTTGATGGAGCAGTGTAATCAGGCGAATACCCTTGGAAAATGTCCTTGATGTTGATAGCCTCCTGAAGGATGATCTGCCTATGCATACACAAGTTTTCTCTCTAACCTAGTTCATGGAGCCATCTACTGGCTAATAACAGCTTGGACTATGGATTGCCATTTGGTGGTACTTTAGTTTTGAGCTGCATCCTCACAGCCTGCCACGGTCTCTTCCTCGAGATTCAGAGTGTTGGTATTGTGTGCTAAACTGATTATAAAAAGCACCCTCAATACGAAAGGTGTGTGGGGAAAGGAAGGCCTGTTTTTCTTATGATGATTAAAAATTGGGCAAGAAGCTGCAAACAGTAACAAGGAAAGCAAGTCCTAGACAGAGCATCCTTTGAGTGAAATCTAAAAAAGGCAAATATAGTCAAAATTAACTTTATCTCAGCGGGTATGTACAGAGGAGGGGAACTCCAGTTCTGTGCAGTGACTTTGAAGTCTAGGAGCTTAAATTAGAAGGTAAATGTTAAATAATGCATTAACTTAAAGTGCTTCTGATCCAAAGGTACTTTATACCATTGGGTTATTGCAGCTTTTATAATCACACACAGCTTTGTAATTTGTATATGCCCACAAGAACGTTAAGGTGGCTTTAGCCCTTGTCCCTGGGCAGTAAGCATGGGAACAGACTGTTGGCTTTCAGTCTAGGGGTTAATATGGATCAAGCCTATATATCTGTGATTAGGTCTTCTTGCAGCTGTGCCAAAACTTAGTAATCACCACATAATTAACTGGAAAGCCTTATACAAGATGCCTCATATCACTGAGATTATTGATCCAGGAGTAGCACTTGATTATTAACTCTTCCCTGGCAATATAATGTTCTAGTCAATAAAGGCAAATCTTGTAGCTTTGAATTTTCAGTAATCTGTGTTCATTTTAAGGCTTTATGGTAGCAAGTCATTTAACTTTTCCACCTGTTTACTTAAGCTAAATATTGTAAATTGTGTAGATACTCTTATATCCTGTATGCATTGCTAAGTTTAGAGGATAAAAATCTCATTACTAGGTGTTGCCGTTTCTAGGATTTAGCGAAATTACGATTTCAAAGTTAAGTATAACCAATTTCTGTACCTGGTCAAAACTTAGAGGTGAACATCCAGTTCTTTGAGAGCTCTTAAATATTTAATATCACTCAATGCAGAAACAGATGCAAAGATTCAACTAGGTATTTAAATACAATTATTTTGAAATTCCATTAGTTCCTTCCACTACTTGCCAAAGTCTGATTTCATGGTTTTCCATCTGCACCGAGACGGTGGAAGACATCAATACTTCCTACCAAGAGACATCCTTCTTCAGCTTGAAGTGCTTGTCAGGTTGTCAGCAGCTGCAAAACGGGCACAAAACCTGGGCTGAAATGGCTTATCACATCATATTTTCTGCATTAATTGTCGGAAGTTTGCTTTCTGAGGTCTTTACTTGCAGGCTTAGTGATTTACCAGCTGTGAAGAGAAATAGTAGGTAATATGGCCGATTTTGAACTTTCACTGCAAACTATCACTGTGTTGTGTCATTTTACACTGAAGATATCTTTTTATTTGTCTGACAAATAGGATTTTTTAAAGTCTGTGGTTCTTAAGGGGGATCCTCCTTCCCCTGAAGCCCTCATGCTTTGAAAGCAGTAATAGTAGATTTTTAAAAGGTTAGGGAGAAGGGTTTCCTTTCTTGAGAGAGAATACTTGTTTGTGGGTCCAGAAGTTTTGTTCAGCACAACAAATGAGGTACTTTTCTCTTTCCTATTTTTCTTTTCCTCTTCCAAGTTTTGTCAAGCTGAGATTTTCAGCGTGGCTGAGATCCCTTTAAGCCAAGTACCAGGAAAACTGTACTCAGAAAACTAGGACCTGCAGATAAGCAGTGATGCAACCCCAGTCGATGATAGCCATCACGGAGGCTGTAAGACAGGAAAACTTTGCTGTTCGTCGTTATGTCATGCCGCACTTCCCAAGCTGAGGTGAAACATTTTAAAGAGATGTGTCAGTGTCTGTTGCTGCTCCAGCATTAAGGATCCCGTTTACCTTGACTTAGAAAAAGCCACAGAACTGAACTGCTCTTCAGGAACGAGCTAATGATAAAGGGAAGGAGGATGACATTTTTTGTTGATGGATTCAAGTGCCATATCAAGAATAAGGTTTGCAGTGCTCGTAAGAGGTGAAAGATAGTTCCTGAAGATCCATATTTCTAGGGAGCCTGTGTTTTGGTGAAGGAGTTAAACAGCTTGAGCATCTTCCTGCCTGGTGTCTGTCTAAACGGGGTCCTTTGGAGCTGGAGTGATCTTTAAGTACACTGTACAGCAGGTGTTTTGTACTCCTTGTATAAAAATACAGTCGTTTTGGATTTATCTGGGGGGGATTTCTTTGTTTATTTAGAAGAAAGCTGAGCCTGTTATGTTTCAAGGAGATCAGGAGAATTATGAATTCTTTGGACTTTAGAAAGAATGTTTTCTTTCCGAAGTCCTGAAAATGAGTTGACTGCTGTTGAGAGCGCAGTCCCAGTTGAACTTTGGCAATGTTTGTTGATTTGGATGAGCTTTTTTTTCAGTCCATGTGCTCCATGCTTAGTCGCTGGAACATACCTCTTTAGTTGAGCTGGCAGAAAAAACACGCTAGACAATGTAGATTATTAATTTGAAAACTATGACAATGGTTGCAATAATTTTACTATTTTTCATTTGCAAGTAGATAGAACGAATGTATACACTGTACAGTTCACATGTATTCTCATAAATACTCATTATTTTTAGCTTGGATCTGAAAAAGTATTTACAATGTAGAACCACAGATTTAGTCAGGCACAAAAAGTACATGATGAAGAAACTGATTTAACTTAAAAAGCTATCACCAAGAGTTAAGAAAACGAAAACCTAACATACACATCCACGCATAGGCTGCTGGATGTAATACTTGTTTAAAATGTGTTAGCTGCCAAGCAAGTCCTTCTGTCTTAAGGTTTTAATGAACAGTTGTTCCTTTGCTTCGGCCCTTTCTTCTTCCTCCTCATATATGCACTTGTGTGTACATACTTCCCTTCCTTCATTACTATGCATACATACATACACACCCTTGCTTTCTGCTCGCTAGTCTCCTTCCGACCCTGCCTTGCTGGTGATGAGCAGTAGTTAATTGTCTGGAACTCGCTGCACATGGGGCAGTCATGTGTAGCCTTTCCCCGTGGACTGTGCTTCCTCTGGCGGCCGGCTTTCTGCCTTCAGCTACATCTGCTCTTTTATCCTATGCAGCTGTGTAGTTCCACTTTTCCTTGAAGGGGAGGGCTGAAGCTGCATCATCCGTGTGTAAATGGCTGACTAATGCTTACATTTAGAAGAGATTCTCTATCTGAAGTTTTTCTTGAAACTATTAGGAGTGATGCAGTGACAGAAGCAGGTACCTCAGCTGGCTTTTTATAATTAACATTCAGGATTTGTGAGCTGTACACCTGTTTAAGTGTCCCCTTTGAGGACAGTCAAAGGTGGAAATTTTCCCCTGATATAACTAACTTAGTTTTCCCTCTATAACTGCACTTGGAAGTGTGAAAAATTTCCTGATGTCTAAAGTTGTAATGCAGGAGTCCCTGCATACCTGGAAGCTGATGAGTTTGTCTTGGTCTAACCCTATTTTTAGTAAGACCTGTCTTATACATGCAGCTTTGATTGAGCGAATTTGCCCTGCATTTGTGTCTGTATACAGAGTTGAAAGAGCCCATCACCTTGTTGGGACTCTTCTAGACTGTTCCGACGTTTGTGATTGGTTTTGTCTGCATTTGATGCAGAAGAGGAGATGAAATCATTTGGGCATGAGAGAAGGTTGAGTCTCATTTATATCTTTTTTTTTTTTTTTTCCATTTATTATGTTGGTCATGGGATGTCTCTACATGTCTAATCTAATACTTGTAATTTGATGTGCTGATACCAAGTGCTGGCACTTTACTGCCTTGTAATCTGGTTCATACCATTTGCTTGGCTTTCTGGCTGTCCTCCCTCTTACCTGTCATCCTTCACTTGAAGAACCTGATTCAGAAGGTTCAAAGCGGATCTTTATTGCATGAGCCTTGCAGTTTTCTTGTACTCAGAGTGAGTGAAAGGGGCTGATACTCCAACTTACTCTGCTTTTATTGAAGTGCTGTGTGCAAGCACTAGGTTGGCCTCCTAATAATCCTTCCAGAATCACTAAGAAGTAGGACCTGTACAAGTATAAAGCTTCTGTTCTGAACAGGTATTCCAAACCCAGATTCTTAATTAATAACTAGTTTCAGTACTGGATTTTTTTTTTTTTTTTTTTTTTTTTAATAAAAAAAGACTATATGTTTACTTTGGCACAGATTCTTCTGGTTTGCCCTTGCTGAATTCAGAGCTCAGCCTCTATTTCTCCAAATGTTCCTCTCCAATTTTATGTAGCTTTGTACTAGATGGAGTGATCCAGTTTCTGCTGCACAAGAAGGCTGTGCCAGGATAAGCTCTAATAAGGATATGGTTTTAGCACTAGCACGCTAAAGGGTTTGAGCACATGCTTGATTTTCTCACTTACCTCCACTGTGTATCAGTCATACCTGGTATTCCAGTGTCTTTATGTGCACTGGTCTCAAAAGCGAGTAATGGAGTTTAGAAATCCAAACCATGACGCTTTAGAAACAGCAGTGTCCCAAGCTTGACAGGACAAAGTTGTATCATATATATCACATAAGCTACTAAACGGTGAATCTGATTTTTCTCTTAAGCATGCCCATGGCACTGTGGGCCTCGGATCACTTGAAACACCGCTGAGGGCACACGTGGTGCACCGGCAGTGCCGGTGTTCAGCCGCGCTCTGCCAGACGCTTGGTTTCAGCAGCAAGCGGGTTAATCCTGCAGCGGGGCTGTGCGTAGGGTGCCAGGGAGGCAGGTCCGGGGGGCGGCAGGGGCAGCCGCCCTGCGCCCCCGCGGTGCCCAGCCTCGGTCCCGAGCCGTCTGCTCCTGGTGGCTGTTGAGGCCTCGGAGCCAAATCAAGGATGTACTGCTATGGTGCTGGCCCAGTTTTCTTCTGGTAATTATAATCTGCCTTTGTAGACTCCTCTGCTGTTTCACTTTCAGGGTTTTGTCTTCCTGTAGCTGTTAACTTTCGTGTCCTCATTTTCCCGGTTTCACTGCTGCAGAGTGTACTGTTCAGTTGTTGCTATGACGAGCGAGCTTGCTAATGCTGGCTTCTCTTCCCATCAGTTGGATGTGCGCCTCAGGTGTTGAAAAGAGACGTTTCACCTGTGAAATACTGTAGATGAGGGAGAGGGTGTGGAGGTTGCCTTTTCTCCCCAGTCTAAGCACCACTTTAGGGAACAGCACGGTGAAGGAATGATCGCAATTCAGTTCTTGAATTTTCCACCAGTATCTCTCTCTCGCTTCGTATTTTGTATTACTTATTATTTGGCAGCATTCAGATTTCCCCAAATACATGGATCTAGCCACTACTGTATTTTTTCCCTAAACTTCATGGTTTTCAGGGGTCTTGGAAAGAGTTCTCATCTTGTTATAGGGGTCATATGAGCATCTAATCTCCGTAAGTTTTTAAGCTGCATCAAAGCTCATTTGGTCCCCGCCCAGCTCTCCTCTCTCCAGTTTTACTAAGCAACTTCAGGAAAGAAATGTTGTGGAATGCAAACGAGCTACCTGTCACTGCACCTCCCTCGCTGCTGATGCAGCGGGAGGACGGGCTGGCAGAGGCAGAGGCCGAAGGTGCGGGGCGAGCGCCTGGGGCAGCGAAGGGCCGCGCGCAAGCGTGGGTGCCCGGTGCCCCGTCCCCTCCCCGCCATTCTCAGTGCTGTCTATTTCTGAGGCTTTTTCTGTTCTTGGCTTGGACGCTGGAGAACATCTGTGCCCCCCCACGTTACTGAGGCTTGATCCCATCATCTAGCTTCTGCTGTGGTAGTCGTCGTCGTCTGCTGTGCGAGGCTTTTGGAGAACTGAGCCGAGGGTGGCAGCGCCGCAGCAGTCGTTGCAGCAGTGAGACTTGCCAGGCTCAGGGTTGTTTAGATTTGGTTTGCATAGAAGAGTAGCTGTTGGTGCTCTTTTTATGATGTTTCTATTTCTTCGTGGGCACAGAAGTCTACTTTAACAGCACGGAACATCAGTGCACTGTTGCCATGCTTTGGGAGTGTAACAAAACTTACTGAAGAAAACATGCGTCCCTCTTTGCGGAGAGAAGCTGATTTCTCTTAATGGAGGTGTTATTCAGCCTGGTAGGTTGGTTTTGGTTTTATTTTTCTGTAAAGCTTGTGAAGGCTGTATGATTATACTAAGTAGAATAATGAGCATATTTTCATGTATTTTCATTGATTTGTTGCTTTATGTGGTGAAATGATGTATTGGATCATTCTACCACGGTAGAATTCCTGTGAATCAAGCTGGGTTGTACCCAGCTTAAACTGCTTCCTAAATAAGGCTAATGACATTCTGTACAAGAAATTTCACCTCCCTTCCCTTTCACCTCTGTGAGATGGGGTCTGCTGTCATTAATAGATAAAAGGTGTTAGAAATCTGGAGGTTTCTCAGTATAGATACTGTTTTTCCAGAGTGAAATCTGCCATAAGACTGTAAAACGTTCCTTGATAAAGTGGGTTGTGACCTTTTTTTTTTTGTGTGTGTAATTTCTTGTCATTGTGTTAGATTGCAGTGCAGAATCTAGTGTGTGTCCTGAACTTGCACGAGTATAGGAATTGTTGCAGTTTCTGTGTTTAGTCTGGACCTTTTTTTTTTAGCAGAGATTTCNCGCTGTATGTTCATGCTAGGCAAAATGACAATAAACTCCCCACTGCAGAACCCAGATCTATACCAGGGACTGGTGCGACGTATTGCAATTTGGCAACTGCCTGCAGCCCAGTTGCAGAATTTCACCATGTGCTGTTTTGGTTGCCGCCTTCCTTTTTCCTTTGCCTTCATCCTTTGCCCTGCATGTCCTGTTCTCTAACATCACAAAATGCTTTTGTGGATGTATGTTTTAGTATCTCCACGCCACCATGGCTTGTCTTCTGCATGAATCAGACTTTATTGTTCTTTTATTCAATGTAATGTTTTCATTCTCAATTCCTGTTCTAAATGCCCCTTATAATAAACTTGCTCTTTTGTCACGATGCTTTTCCAGAAATACCACCTGACATAACAGTATAATTTAAGATGGTTTTTTGTAGATGTTTTTCCTCTAACCCTGAAGAACACATTTACAGGTTTCAGTTCCTCTTTTTTCTCTTTTTTCTTAATGAAAACAATGAAAAGTTTGCTTTCGGTAATATTTTCTTCCACATTGCCCATGTTTTGAGTCAGTCAAGAGTTTTCTCCTTAGTTACATTGCTGAAATTTATATTTTATGAATTAACACGTCAGTGTAGAATTTCTTCACATTGAAAGGGATTGGGCTTTGGAAAGCAACATGAGGTCAAACTTGTACATTACCTTTGCACTGCTGCAAGTTAAGAGAATGATTAAAAAAAAAAAAAACAAACCAAAAACCCCCCCAAACAAAACATCACCAAACAGAAAAACCAACAAAAAACCCCAAACCTACTGAACCCAACAACCATAATGTCTGTAAGAGCCTCTAAGAGTCATCTGGCTCAAGGGGGCAGACAGAAAGGAAAAACTGAAAGTTAGGTCCTTGTGTCCACGCTGGCTGCAAACACACTGCATGGTTAATGCTGTAGGAAATTTGTAAAAGCCCACTTTTTCAGTCATTTTTGTCAGTTCCTGGTATTTTAGCCTTGGGAGCACCTTGCATACTCTGAATCAATGGTTCTGAAGATCTCAAACTTAGACTATATGTGGCTTGGCTTTGTGATCATCTGTCTCTATCCTAGGTGAGTAATAACATTTGCTACAAACAAGAAACATCAGTGAGACTGAGGAGAAGAGCAAGGGGAGAAGCAGCCATGAGGTGAGGGTGGCTTTTTAAAAATTAGTCTGAAGGAGTAGGGCTTGGTGGTCTAAAGTGCTGTGGGTCAGAGCTGTTACAAACAGGGTGATGAGCCTTTGCTTTATATCTTCTAAGTAGGACAGTAAAACACCTTTCCTTTGACAAGGAGGTTGAGGGTGGTGGTCAAGAGGTGGTGAGGTTTCTTCCTGCACCAGTGACAGCTGTGGTTAAAATGCTGTTGCTGGCTCTGTTTTGTACTTGAGTCCTTGTGTGACAATTACTTTCTAATTAGAGTTTCGGCCTTCCAGGAAATCACAGTAATCTTCTGAAAATTTTAGTTAGTAATTTTTAAATAGCAGTGTTTCAGTGGTGCTATAAATAGAGCATATAGCTTATAGGTGGACTTCAGTCCTGCTGTGCATCTTTGAATCTCCATTTTTAATTCTGCTTGAATCTTGCCACCAAGTGCGTTTTGCGCGTGCTGAGGAACGCATAGGTTGCCTTGATTCTATTGATTTGTTCCCAGTTTGGCGCTCTGTTATCCTGTCCCTTTTTTTTGGCTCAAAGGTGCGGTTTTAAAAATAACGTCATGCATTGAACACAGCATGGAAAGCCCTGTAGCTTTAAATCTTGCAGTCCTGGCCCTTTTCTGCATCTGAGGCAGATACTCCCAGCTGAAGGAGAGGTGCATAGCCTGCCTGTGAGCTGTGAGCCTAGCTGTTGGTTTGCAGCAGCAGCAGCGCGGGAGCCCGGCACACAGCGATGCTTGTTTTGGCAGAGGCGCTCTGTTTATACAGCGAGTGCCCAGAGCCCTCTCAGTCTGGCAGATGGCTGGAGCCGGGTAGGCAGTGCGGGAGGCTGCCCGAGCAGTACCTAGCACTGGGGCCAGGGCTGCAGATGGCCACGCGGTGATGTTTATGTGGTGCTGCTGTACCTGCGTGTGCTGTGAAAGGGACTTCTGTGAGCCTGTGAAGGTGAGAGGATTGTGGAGCATCACTAGAACAGCATTAGTTATCTTATTTGCTGCTTTATTTAAATCTCCAGTAGAACTTGACCTCGTTTTGTGGCGTCAGCCTTGGAAACGCTGCGTTTTCCTCCAGGCGCTGCTGTTGAATTTCTGTGGTTGTTTTTTTTTTTTATATAGCTTTTCTTCACTTCGGAGGCTGGGAAGTATGAAAAAGGCTCCTGTCTGAGTGAGTGTTGCAATCTATAAACAAGATCAAATGTGGTGCTGTTTTGGGGGGTTTCCTGTTTTTGTTGCTTGGGGGTTTTCTGTTTTTGTTGCTTTGGGGTTTGGCTTGTATGATACAATGAATGTTGAAAGAAGGGGCTAGTAAATGCAGCCCAGTGTCAGAGAGAGATGTTTGGATTGGTAGCTTTTTAAATGCAACCTCTTGTCTTGCTGTTTTAGCTGTGCAAAATGTATGTTCAGGAAGTAGTAAACAAACTGCAGAATCATATTTTTCCTCCAGGTAAAAAAAGAGTAAGAACGTACTGCTTCCTGTGGTGTCGGTGACCTTGAGAAATGAATAAGTACTTTTCTTTGGTTTCATTTAGCTGTGTGGCTAGGCATTGCCCTTTTACGAGTCTGAGTTAACAGTAAGATGTATTTCCCCCCTGCATTTATGACATATTGAAGAGAAACAGTAAGGGCTTTGACACTCTGACCTCCAATGCAAAAATAGAAGATATTTCTCTTTGAGTTGTTGCAGTTAGCTCTCCAGTGTATTGTGGCTCGGATGTTTGGAGAAAAAAGAATTACGGGATCCAGACTTTTTTTTGCTGTTTGCCTTTGCCATAGATGAGTGTTTGTCTAGGGTCTGTTACCACCTGCAGAAGACATGGCTGAGAAATTGCATGGTGTTACTGTTGGGTTTGAAGCTTATGTGTCTAATCACATTTATTCAGTAGACTCGTTATTTTCCTTTGGGAAGATCTGGATCTCCTGTACTGGGACATGTACTTTTTCTCACTGCATTCATCAGTCTTCATAATAAAAGTGACACACAGGTGGCTCTTGGGAACAGCCCTGTTAGAAATGCAGAGTTGAAGTGGTACAGACCGCTGAGGTAGAGGGCAGTAAGAAAGGAGGGGTTTATTTATATTCCACATTCCAGGTTGATAGATCTGTATACTTTGCATCTTGGCATGTGTAACATCAGGCTAATACATTGCCTCTTGAGAGCTGGAGAGAGAAGTAGTGAGCATAGGATACCACGTTCTGTGCTCTCTGAATCAGATATGAGCAGTTCCGCTGTCTAGCCTGAGCTTTTCACCTTGTGTTGTGGAGATGCTGCTGCGGTAAGATTTGTCTCTAGATGGAGTTCTAGATTCTTTTACAAGAATACTGAAAGCAACATAGTGATTTCAGTATTTTGTTAATTCAGTGTTTGCTATGGATTTCTAGACAAGTGCCCTGTTGCCTTACTCTGTTGAGCATTCATCATCCCTTGAATGCACCTTTCTCTTTGTCTCACTGTTTAGTGTTTTCTTCTTCCCAGTTTCTGGAGGCACCCATGCCGTGTGTCTGCGGCCCCGGGGAGTGTGTGTGTTCTTGTGCTGTAGTGACTGCCCTT
Organism: Scopus umbretta; assembly: GCA_013400535.1. Lineage (NCBI taxonomy): Eukaryota > Metazoa > Chordata > Aves > Pelecaniformes > Scopidae > Scopus > Scopus umbretta. The sequence goes on along the minus strand of VZTL01058670.1, from coordinate 2,967 downwards.
GCCTACCTTGCTTCTCCGTGTCCTTGACAAGCTAAGTTTGCGACTTCAAGCAATCTGATGGATTTAGCTGGTGCTAATGTAGTAGCACCCTGCAGCACTTGGAGCTAAACAACAAAGTACCTTTGAACAGGAAAGGAATCTCTGAAGCCAGCTCTATTGCATAGCTTTCTGGCAAGTGTAATATCAGCTGAAGTACTGTGTGTATGTTATATTAGAGAGGCTTTAAATAAGGGAACAATATGTCAAGAAATGATACACAGGAATGACAAAGAAATATGTTCACAGGAAACATGAATCCTGCTGCTTTGAAATGTTTATCTTTTTGTATAAACTGTTGATTGGATCAACTGCTTCCAGGATTAATTTTGGTTACAGTTACACTCTGCGTTGTACCTGCAGAAAATACTGCAACTAAAAACAATTTTTAAAAAAAGTGAAGTAACTGTAGAAGTACAGTTGCTGTGCTCATGTACAGGAGCCCTTTAGACTAAATACTTGGAGGTGAATTGCATGTTAAACTTCAACAGAGAAAAATCTCCTGAAAAGGGGAGAAATCCTTCATCTCGCTTGTGACTATTCTGTGCAGAGTGATCATGCAGACACATGCGTTCTCTCAGACTTCGTACCCAGTTTGTTCTGTTGCTTTGCAAGTCAAATTTAACTTGCAATCTGAAAATTAAACTCTGTTCTTTACAAATGAATATGTAAGATGCAATAATAATCTGTATTTATCAGAGAACAGCTTGCAGCCTAAAAAACCCTCAAACTACTCTCTGGGAAGTGTTAACAATCATTTTGTCTCTAAAGTAATGAGATGCAATTTGGACATACTCAGGAAACCAGAATGAGGGTTTTTTAAAAAAAAAAAAAAAAAAAAAAACAAAAAGAGGGGTTTTTAAAAAAAAAAAAAAAAAAAAAAAAACTACAACACAAAACCCCTCTGTCATTTGACATAGTCGGTTTCTGATAAAAGCTTGTATAAACTTGTTTCCAAATCCACCCTCTCCTCCCAGTTCCTACACTTAATTTTTGTTCAGCTTTACCTCATTTCCTATCCTTATTATTGTAACTTCAGGCCTGATTGGCAGTCCCCCCTTGATTAAAAATCTGCAGCTGCTAAAATAAACATCCACGAATGTTATTTTGGCCGGATCTTTTGCTGTGTCATCCTTTTTCAGCTCAAAAATCAAGTTCCTGCAAGCCCTTGTGTGCAATTCAGTTCTTTCCTATTTTTCCATTCAGATTGTTTTATTCATTCCCTTGGACTTGCCTTACCCGTAATGTCGGTGTTGCTGCCCCATTTATTCAACCAGCACCGCTGATTTCTTCTTGACTAGTCTGTAGCTTTGGAAAACCATTACTGAATTGGACCACCAAGCCTTACTCTTTTGCATTCAAAAATATATTTTCTCAAGATTTCAGAAGTTTGAGGTCAAGAAGGTAAGGTCTTTGGTGGCAACTGGGTTTTTAAAGAGAATTAAAGGAGCCAAAGACATCATCTTCAGGAAGACGTCACGCTGTGTTATGTCAGTCCCCTTCTCTCTCTAGGGTGTAAATAACTGCTTGGGGGCAGAGCTGGTGCCTGGTCCTGCGTGTCTCCATCCTGTTCGAGGAGATACCTTGCATGGTGTTCTTTGCCTCAGCCCACTGCTCCTGGCTGACGGGCAGTCAGGGATGCATGTGCATGAACCGCCGGCGGGAAAGCTGTAAGTCAGCTTTGTAGCTTCAGTGACCTCTTAACCAGTTAGTAAATATGGCGAAGCATTTGCTTCCCGAGAGGCATGGGGTGCCCCTGGCGGGTAGAGCCTGGGACGTGTAGAGCCTGCCAAGCTCTGCTGTGCTGGAAGTGCTTGTGCTGCAGGGAATGCCCATGGTCAGCGATTGTACGATACTAACAGAGACTTTCCTGAAGCTCCCCTGTGGAATAGGTTACATTGGTTGTGACGGATGGCGCATGCGATTCTTTCTGATACGGCAAGTACGATGTCACATGGCAGCAGCATCTTCCACCGTTCCCCCCATCCCCAAGCAACTGCCGAAGTCGAAATATTGGTCTCCTTTGGAGATTTCTGCCGCTGACAGGTATGAGGAAAATGCAGCTGGTTGCTTTATAGCTGAACTCTGTTTCTGACCCTTGAAGCAGCATATGAAGTCACGTCTCCATTTCATACTGAATTAGGTGACAAGGCCGTGGGAGAGTCACGCTGCAGGTGGCTTTACCAGATAGCAGGTTGTGGATGAGGGTTTGTATGTGTACCCCAGGTGACAGCTTGATGTATGTTTCTTTTGGCACTGGCACCAACTTAAGCGGTCCCGGGTCCCTTTTGCCCCCTGTAGTGTTCCTGCGGTCTTGCCGATACACAGCGCGTGGACCCTTATGGTGAACCAGGTTTGGGAGCTCAGTAAGAATAACATCATCTCCAAGTTCCTTATCGCTGGGTGATTCCTAATGTGGGCCAGTCCCCAGGTTAGCCCACACCTTGGCCCCGCAGGGAGTTGTTCTTCCTCTCCCCGTGCTGTGCCAATACAAAGTTAGGCAGTGCTTAACAAAGTGCTTAACTTGGCACTGCTACCAGAGAAAGGGAATGCTAAGTGACGTGCGAGTCTCTCGAGCGTATTGTAACATGTTGCTCTGTTGCAGTTGCCGACTAGCCCTTCTGTCCCTTTTTAGGTATCTGCCACCTCTTCCCCTTTCTGCAGAGTGAGGACGTGCGGGAACGCTGGGAACCACGTGCGTGGCTCTGGGTTGGCAGATGTACCATGAGCCCATACGTGTTGTAGTAATCATTACTCATGATTGTTTAAGTACTGTGAGTAAGGTATAAAGCCATTTCCTCTTGGTGTTGCCAGTGTTGGTTCCTTGCCCTAGCTGTTACCTTAGGCAGGCAAAGGGATTGTATTGGAATTTTTTCTTGTATTTTTTTCAGGGTCATTTTTCATTTTTGTTTTCTGACGGTGTTTTTTTTT
>VZTL01058662.1:2728-38252 GCA_013400535.1 Scopus umbretta | reverse complement strand
TACATCCTGCCTCTTGTTTGGTGCAAATTTAGCCCCAGAAAGCTGCGTTGAAACTCTGGTCTCCTTTGAGCTCTGTAATAAGCCAGCAACTCCCAGTCTGAGGGGGTTGGTGGTGTTTTCCCCTGCAAAAGGACAGCTTTCTGTCATGATGGTACTAGATGTTACTGGAGCTGGTTGCTACCCAGTTCTAGTTTTTGCTTTGACTCTGAAAGTTAGCTCTTTGCCACAAAGTCCCAAATTCCCTGCCAGATAGGCCAGTAGCATAGTAACGTGCTCAGCCCATCTGACTTTTTGCTCTCCACTGTTTGCATGTGAATATACCTGTCATGATGTGAAAGTGTTAGCCTGGATTTTCTTCCTATCCTCTTCACTGCAAGCTGCTTGAATCGGACTCCTGAACCCTCTTTCTCCATCCCTCTGAAGGGAGAGGATGGGTGTGCAGAGCTGAAAACAGAGGCACCGTGCTGGGCATGACAGCCCTCCTTCTGAAGAGACCTAGCGTATCGTTAATGCTGGATAACTGCCCTGCCAGCCTTGCAGAGAGGGAGGGAGCTAATGCTTTAAGGCGTTCTCCAGACCCAGTATGACAGTGCAGTATTTGCTGCTAGAGCACTGGATTAAGCAGAGAAGAAAAGATTTTTGAGGAGGAGCTACCTCTTGCTGTTTTAAGTTGCTGCCAGTGATGTCTCTTACTTTTGCTGGCTAATGCTTGCCGATGATGGCAGGCGTTGCAGCTGTAGGACTTCAAAAAGGAGATAATACAGGAGCAGATCCAGGGATGCTGTTCGTATTCTTCCCCTTACCCCTGCCCAGTGCAAGACTGTGGGGGAAAAAAAGGAAGAGATTATAGTGATTGTAGACTAGCATGTTTTATGGGTTTTTCTTGAATTTAAGGTAGGGGCAATAGCATCTTTGATTTTTGTAGTTATGGTGAAGGAATCTCCTTCACTCCAGAGATGCAGCTGTAAGAGAGAAGGATGTCATTGTGGACACCCGAAGATGGAGAGAAGGAGCTATCCTGACAGAGGAGGATATTTGTATTCTAACAGCTTCTGCATGATCTTTGCATCATCATTTTCTTAGGGGTACGATGCTTACTACTCGGAAGGAAAACTCTTACGGTTTTCCTTAGCTGTGGCCCAGCAGCCCTGAACAGTAGTCTTCTCCCTTCTCCCACAGTCACATTTGAGTGCAGAAGTGATTGATGCGTGAGCTGACTGAACACTCCACTAAATTGATTGCCAGTGAAACAGATAGCAGTTCCGACATCTTAGCTGGGTTACCACTCAGAGTTGTTTACACTAACAGCCATTTGGGGTGAGTAGTTTCTGTTTTTATCCCTCAAAACTGTTGCTTTAAGAAATCCATAGGTAAGTGGAGACAGTGCTATGCTGAGCCACACTGGGAAAGCTTTCCCTGAAACATTGTCAGCTGGCAATGCAATATGTAAAACAAAACAAAAAATATATATAAACTGTGCTGACCTGTACTGTGTAGTTCTGCAGTTGGGAGCAGCTTCTGCAGTAACATTACACGGCCAGAAAATAACAGATAATGTCTGTCAATAAAAGCGGCATCTTTAAAGTTGAGGCTAGCAGTTCCAGGCAGATCATTATGCTCCTGAAATCCCTGACAAGGCTACAGCCTGTCCCAGAGAGCTGACTGTCTCTCCAGGTACCTTTACCTGTTTTAAGGTTTGGCTAGAAAGCAAAAGCTCAATGTATCCTCTGTGCTCCTGGCTCTGCACCACTAGTGGGTTATGCAAACTAGAGGTAAGTAGGGGGAGAAGCCATCCAAAAATGGAGCAGTGTGTGCGAGGTGAGTGGCAAGTTACCAAGGCGAGCAGGGCTGCAGGGACACTGCCAGGCATGGATGCTCAGAAATGCAGGAGGAATGCCAGAGTTAAATTATTCCTGCAAAAGTATACCCTTACTCTCCTGAAAGGGACTTTGCTTGTACTTTTGGGTGTAGCTGGTCTTGATCAATGGTTTTCCCTGCAATGCAACTGACTGTGGTTTTCCTCTAAGAACATCAGGGTTTGGACCTGTCTTCTCCACTCATAAGACTCCTGGTACAAGGATTCAGGTATTCAGTACAGTGTTCGTTTGGTCACAAGCGGGAAGGGTTTGCTCCTTGCAGTGGTTTGAGGAAAATCGCCCTTAGGATCAAGCTTGTTAGTTTCAAAGCCAAAATACTCTGTATTTAAGAGACCACTCTACCACTTGTGAAGCTCTGAATTGTGCAAGGTGCCCAGTGATGCCTTTGGGGTAGGTAAGCCCAAATCACAGAGCAGCTCCTACAGACCTGACGCTGTTACTGGGAATTGCTCCCTAACCAGAGAGTACAATGTTAATTCAGAGACTCAGTTTCTTCTCTATATAAAATATCCTGCACCATTTTTACTGGTAGTTTGTGTCCAACTGATACCCTTGCAGTGTTGTTTTAATTAAAACAGAAGTGGAAATAATGAATTGGTGGTATTGGTGGCGATTCTGCAGATACATCAATGTTAATGCACAGTAAAACACTCTTCTGATAGCTCTCTGTGCTTCATTAAATTAAACAGACATCCCAAGTCTGGATTTTTTTTTTTTGTGTATATGTGTTTGCAAATACAAGATGTGCATTTGGTAATCAGAATTATTGAATTGTGAAATGTAGTACTGTTGCAGCAGGGCTGTCATTCTGGGATTTAAAAAGAAACAACTTTGAATTCGGGAGTGTCACCAGCAGTTTGCAGACGGACAGGAGCCGTGTTGGCACTGTGGGTTAAATGTGCACTTGACCTGTGGAAGTAACTGCCTGACGGCGTTACGCTCACGTTTTGCGAAACGCTTCTTCATGGTTGTATGTTTTGCGTATTAGCAAATGCATTCCTTATTTCTTAGGTGCTTCTAATTTTTTTCTTTAAGATGGGGGTGGTCCGTTTCTCGATTTTTCTGTGGCTTTCTGCACTGTAATGATGGCACCATCACCTGACTGCTGGAATATACTGGCCTGACTTTAATCATCGGGTGACTGGCTCTTAGCATGGTTTCATCTCTGCTGTTTTACATCCCCTCTTGTAATTGCACAGTTGCTTGCAGCATTGTTTTTCTATTGGTGACAATGAAAGGCACATGTTAGTATTTTATGTAACCGTACACTTTTTGTTCAATGTTTAAAGTGTAGGTGAAGAAGTGGTACTTTGCAAATAAAATTCTCTTTATTTGTAAGCAGCGTATTTTCACCCCTCATGTGTAAGACAATGTTATATATAAAAACACATTTGTAAGTACCATATGAAGGAAGAAGTAGTTAGGCTAAGCCTGTATTAATAACAGGGCTGAGTTTCTGTGGTGCTGACTGTTTCATTGAGGTATATATACTTACAACTAAATAATCTGTTCAAAGCTACAAAAAAGAGTGATGTTTAATGTAAATAGTATCTAAGTCTTCTAACTGTTAAATAACCAAACCCAGCAAAACAATAGAGAATCAAAGCTCTTGTTTGAAGAATACTGACACCAATTAATATGCAGTAAAATAATCTGCATCTACAAGTTATTTCAACAGCTCTGCAGGTCTAAGATGGCAGAAGCTTTCTGTTGCTGTATAAAAATCAAACTACCATTTATTTCAGCTTTGTGGTATGTGCAAATTCATGCAGCTCAGTTAAGGGAATAGCTTCACAACTGGTGTTACAATCTGTGGCTGGAGTGCTGCATCACAATGCAGCAAATGCATTTTCCACATTAACCAAACATGACAGCTGAAACGATTATTAACCATGCAATATGTCGGAAGTCATCAAAAATTCACATCAGAGTAATTGCAATGGCTCGGGGAAAAAAAAAAATAGTAGCATCTCTCCTCTTGCCTGCCTGCTGCCTCACCCCCTCCTAATTCTTACATGGTACAGTCCGTTAACAATAAAATATCCTTCTGTAACCCATAAACTGTTACTCCCATCAGTTACTGGTTTCAGACTGATGCTTTCCCTAGAATTTGAATAAAGCACCACTGGAAAAAAAAAATTATATAGATGCTTTACAAGCAGTGGTGTTCAGCCGTGGAAAGCAGCTGCTTTCTTATTGTCTTGCTGACTGTCTCAGCCATTTCAGGACTTGCAGGTTCGATTTATATATTTTTTTTTTTTAAGATGAGGAAAACTTGAGCGTTAATACAGAAAGATACAGCTGTGTAAGCCTAAATACCAGGCAACTGAAGTGTGGCAGTTACAGCCAGCATTAACAGGTTTGTAACTCCTCAGTACTGAGATCTACAGGTAGGAATGTATATATTTAAAAATATATAAAATGAAGGTAAAAAGCTTGCTTTGGTAAGAGAGTTTTCCTTCAGGTGTCTTCTGTGGTGGTTTTTCTTTGTGCTGTTGCTGCAGGTTGTTTAAATTTTTAGGTGAGTAATTAAAGAGAACAGGTGGGTAGTTTTGGATAAATCATCCTTTGCTCAGAGAAAAGAAACCTTAAGGTTTGTGCCTTTATCTTCTAATATTCTTTGCTAGAGCAGCTGTTGGGTGGGGCAGTCCAGTGTCTGCTTTGGGTTTCAGTCGTGTTGCCTTCTTAAAGACCCTCTTGACATTGCTGACTTTGCCTTTCATTTAAGCAGAAATACAGTAGCATAACTTTCTGAATGCCTTTATTCCTGTTTGCTTTTCCCTAGGCTATGAAATGTCTGCAGCAGTATTTTAAACAAAAAATAAAGATGCTACTTTATATGATTTTTTTTTTCTCTTAGTTTTCACTGTGGTGCAAAGGTGCTGGTCCACTCTGTTTCCTCTGTTCCTGCAGATGCACTTACGATTTATTTAGAAGACACGCTAAACTTTCTTTAATTTTATTTTAAAGTAAGAATTTCAAATGTGGGCTGAAAATGAAGACAGGAAAGTATGTCTACTTTCCCAAAGTAAATGGAGATTTGCCTTTTTGTTAGTTTCTTAAATGAGGTGGTGAAGTACATTTGCTTAGTCAACTGGAGTTTGCAGCCTAGACCCCACCTCTCTTTCAAGTGAATAGGGTACTTTATGAAAGGGGTTAAGCCAGTAAAATCATAGTACGGGGAAGCAGTGAGGGAATTAACATTTATATAAATGTGGTGGCCGTGACTAGCTGGGTGGGTGGCAGCCGTTTTCATGCTCTCGGATCTAGAGACTCGGAGGCTGCATGCAAACTGGAAGCTCTGCCTGCCTTTGGTATGGGGACAAAAGTATGGGGTGGGTTGTTTTTTCTCCTTTCCTTTCAATTCTGTTTCTCTATATGGAGAGAAGCAGGTTAATGAAATGTGCTGTGCCGGGACGGCACCTGGGCTCTTGCAGCAGAGAATGACTTGCCTCCTTCAGGGCTTCCTCCCCAAATGTTAAAGTGCCTATATGCCATCTTCTGTACTCTTCCTGTTGTCAACCGAGAAATGTCTGAACTGCTCAGAAGGGGAGACATGGGAACAGTGGCATAGCATGGCCAAAAAGTTGCTTCTTTTAAACAAGATTACCTGTACTAAGGGGGTGTCTTGCCACAAAAGCAGCTCAGCAAGAAACCAAGTAAAAGAATGAAATGTGTGGTTTTCCTGTGTGAAAAGATGGAGGAAGCCACCTCCACTGACCCTGTACAGGGCACGGCTCAATTATCCTTGCAGTTGTTACAGTGTGGCAAATTATTTTCCTTTGTCTGTACTGGGTGGGAGACAGAGTTCAACTAAGCTCCATAAATTAATATGTGAAAAAAAATGACTGAGCCACCATAATTAATAATTAGCTGTAGGTCTCTTATAGCCGGTTTTTCCATGAGATCTGTTGGCAGCATCTGGAGTTGGCGTTTCATTTACATTAAAGTCCGAGAGCTTGTGTGCCTTGTTAATGCAACACGCGAATAAAGGCATGCACTGCTAGAGAGTTCCTTAGCAAGGGTGGAGTACAGCCGGAGGAGAAAAATGGAAACCTTTGTCTCCGTTGTATCCTCAGCACACCGGTCTCATGCCCCAAGTATGGAAAGTTTAAACCTTAGGTTTATTACACAATAATAGAAATAAGTTGAAAAAGGATAAAGTATTTATTATAACCTATCATTTGCTACAGCAGAGAATTCTAATACATGCCTTTCTGAGCTTTATAATGTCTATCTAACATTTTAAAATATAAGTTGTATAATTGTAACAGGCACATTCTAGACTTCTGCTTTTTATTTTAATGATCTGTAATTAATAATTCATAGGTAATTTAAATAATTAACTTTCTGAAATGTATCAGTAATGTAGTAGGAAAACACCATTTCTGAAGACCACGGCATGGTTAAATTGAGGCTTTAAAGGTATCATGACACACATGAACTCCTCCAAATTGCTTGCATTCACTGTCAGTAAAATATTTATATTTATTCCAAGAGATACGCTGCCATGTTGAAAATACCTGTTAGGTGAACAAAGTAGCTATGATTTATTTACAAATATTTAGGAAGAATGGGCTAGCTGATTTGGGCTTATTTTTCTAACTCAGGTGGATGATTTTGCCAAATCATCTCATGTTATTTAAGAGCGCTGAATTAAACTTTGCTAATTTTATTGAAATTCCATTGTGTATTTAAAAAAAACCCAACACAAACAAACAAACACCCCAAAAAACCAAATGACAGAATGACTTGTATTCTTCACACTAAAATGCATGTAATTTTGGCTCTTTCTTTGTTGTGTTAGTCAGCCACTCTCAACGAAATCAAGTAGATTTAACTTTGGAAAGGTTTTCTTTCTCTATGTAGGTTTTTCTGGGAGACTTCAAATTGCTGTAGAAATGTTAAGGGAAACCCCACTGTGGAGGTGCAGTAGTAAGGAAAGCCACCTATGCTGGGGTTTAGGATTTGCATCCCCGTTTAACTTGGTTATCGCATTTACAGTGCTGACAGGATTTTGATGTCTTTGAACCAGGCGTTGTCTCTTCGAGGCAGTGAGCGTTTGCTGCATGCATCACTTTGTGTCTGAAAGACAGATGGAGGCTAGAAGATTTCTGCTTGGCTTCTATTATTATTTTTTTTTTTAAATACCAAAGCAGAAGGATAACTAGTGCTCCTGAGGAACTTTCAGGAAGGCAGTGCATGGGCTTTCTGCTGTGGGATGGGGGCACAGCAGCCGAAATCCTTCAGCTTGAGTCAGCCCAAGAACAGGGAGAGTGTGAGGCTCAGCGCTGCCAGGCTTGCCACATGAATCCAGAGGAGGTAAAGAGAGCGAGTTTTTATCATTACTATTTTTTTTTACATACAGTTGAAGGCATTTAACTGTTTTTATATGTGAAATTGTGAAGGAAGAGACATGCAAATACCAATAATGTGTTTTCTTTCCAAAAAAGCCTGAGAACACCTCTGTTTCTCACAAACAGCAAGGTTATGAGCTCCCAACCAGACAGAAGGATAAAGCGCTTACAGGGGTGGGGGGAGATTGAGGGATCATACTAAAATTTGCAGAAGTGGGTTAGAGGAGACGGGGAGTGAATGACTAGCAGGTTTGTTTAATATTTTGTCCTTCTTGCTGGTGTTCTATGAGAAATCTGCTGTTTCAGGCTGGGAAATACTTCATGAACCGATAGGGATGGCAGCTTGGCTTTTGGATGTGAGCAGTATATCCAGAGAAATTAATTTTCTGCCGCCAGGTTAAGTGGGTTATTTTATCTGCCTATATGTTCATGCTGATGTACAATTAGTCCAGTGACCGACACTGCAAGCTTGTCAGTATGCCTCCTTTATGCCTTTTTCTTTTCTCTTCAAACTACTCCCTTATTAGCTAGTGTTTTCTGTGGTATTCAGAGAGAAGCCTATCCGCCTGTAACAGGGCTGGACACTCCTCTTTCCTCGGCTTTATCAATTTTTCGTGCAGTGCTGACAGATTTCCAGTGGCTCGTTTCTCAGCTTGCACCATCTCGGGAGACTCCTCGCCAGCTCTCAGTACAGTAAATTGAGGTGTGGTCTGCAATGGCAACTGTGTGCTTCGTCCCTGCTGTGCAAGGATGTGACACGGGCAGAAATTCAACATACAGGTTTTATTTATCGCTGTGTTATTTGAGCATGGTTTCCTTTTAGAGGGGGAAGAACGCACAGCTACTTCTCGAAGAAAATGTGGAGTAACCACAATGCTAAAATGGCAGCAAAAGAAATAAGAAAATGGCGTCATCAATAAAACTAGTTTCAATGGCTTGATTTGAAAGTGTCCTGCTTGATGCAAGGATGTTTTCAGCAAGAGGTATTACATTACAGGCTTAGTTATGGCTATACAATGAAGATGTAAAATCATTTAAATCTGTAGGTTTTTTTTCTCAGTATTCCCTTAAAAAGTGTGATACCGGACACACGGATATAATGGCTTATTCCAGTGGATGATCAGAAATTACCTCTGTTTGCATGCTATAAATATTTTTAATATAGGGTTGTATTGTGTATCTCAAGCCCATTGGAATTACCTCATAATTTAATTTATTTAAACTAAACTCCAAAAAAAGAGCCAAAGCCCTGATTTTTGCGAATATCTTGATGCGTGTTTGGTTTTTTTAGGGTTGTATTTTTTAATTGGGATGCTAATACAAGGACAGTTGTAGCACAGGAGAGAGACTGTAACTACTTGTCATGGCGGTGCGCAAAGCCCCACACCAAGGTCATCCCTCTGCGTTTAAAGATCCTGAGTAAAACAGATAGTCATGTATTTGGAAACGAGGAACGAGCTCGGATTTCAGATTGTGTGGTTCATTTGCTCTGTGCTGATGCCGTTGCTGATGATGAAATGCCAGTGCGAAAGGAGATGGGCTTCCCATGGGTCCTGCTGCTGGTCCTGTTGGCCTGATCTGTGCAGAGACCTTCCATTGCTCAAGAAGTTGTATTCCAAGTGAAGTGACACTGCATTTAATTTCCTTTGTGACATTTTATTTCCTTTATTAAGACAAACGGAAGCACTGGTGGAGATGCTTCCAGGTGTGATTACCAGTGTTAGCCAGTTGAACAAGCTCCTTCTGGTGGCTCTTGAGTAACCTTTCTTACTGCCGTAATTGGCAGGCAAGAGTCTGTCCACCTTCTTTCTCTAGTTCATATATATTATTTTTTTAATTGTTTTTCCTCCTTCTGTTCTTTGCTTGACCTCTAAGCAGGTTAGGATTATTCAAGACTTTCCATTTTGTTATTGCACAGATTTCCTTGGCACTTTGTAGCTTGGTAGAACCTGAGATTCTTGTTGAACAGCTCCCAGTTGCATTGTAGGGAGAAAGAAAATTAGTATATGCCTGGGGAGGAAGAGGGGATCACTAGAGAGGGTAGCACTGTTGCTTACAGTATTTTTGTGTTGCATTAACAATTGCTGTCAAAAATTATTTGTGCAGTGGAGACTGATAATTGTATGTGGAAGAGAACCTGTAAAATCTTAGATTAAAAAAGGTATTATCTTAGTTTTATGCCATTAAAGTGTTTGTGAATGAAAAAAGCCTACTAAACCCACTTCTAACAGCATTCCCATGCGCTGTGCAGCCCGACATGACATGGCAAAGATTTTCAGAGTGTGAGAATGAGACACTAATCTGTGCAATTGAAGTTATTTTGGTTTCACTGAAGAGGAAAGACACAACAAATAGTATGAATAATTACTAATACTTTAATAATTAGCTACAGTGTATAAGTAATATATAAATTACATATATTGTGATGGTTGATATATGTTGGTGTTTTTTAGAATGGAGTATCCTACTTCACTCAGTCATTACACTTGGGTTTGTTAAATCTTGCAAATTTCTCTGATGTATTTTGTAAAAATCTTAAAATGCATAGGAACACCGCAATGAATTTCTGTGCTAAGAGTTAATAAGCCATTTGTAAGGGCAATTTTAAGTGAAATATTGAGATCTCATAGTGCATGAAAGCCTGAACTTGCTGAGTATCCTGTGTTGAATTAGAAGAAGCTAAAATTGAGTGGAGTCATGTTTCATGCCGGCAGTGATGGTTTCTGCTTATAGCAGGACAAGCAGTGCTGCGTAGCAGAGAGAGTTCAATTTTGGGGCTGCTGTATGAGTGTCTGGCACAATATTTCAGCAGGAAGTCTGAGCAGTGGTATTTTTCTAGATGTTTCCAGTGTGATAAAACTGTGCTCCCTGTATATTTCATGGGAAACGTTGCTTATATTCGCCGCAAACACCTTGCACTCTCCTTGATGGCCGCATGCTGCAAATGCATTTTGGAGGACTGCGGTTGGGTGTGGGATATGGCGGTGCCTCTCAGTTGCTAGGGGATGGTTTGATGTTACTGAAGGTTTGATATTAGCCTTCTGCACTTAATGTATGGTCTCCTGGCTGAAGCAGGAGCAAGAGGTATTTGTATTGCTTCCTTTGAAGCCTGTATGTCTGAGGAGCACGTTTCCAATCTTCACTTGCCAGATCCAAACAGTCCCAGCAAGAGTCAAAGAGCACGCACCATCTGCCCCTGCTTCTGTTAGGAGCTGATCTGTTATTTCCCGAGGAGCACTTCTTTCGGCAGTTTGAGATTTTTCCTGTCACAGCTAGAAGGAATAATGATATTTATCCAACACCGCAAAATCTAATGTTCCTGGATACGGTCTGAAGATTACTGTGAAAACTGCATGAATTTCACAGATCAGACAGTCTAAAACAGTAAAATAATACAAAAAATGTCCTAGACTTTCGCATTGCTGGCACTAACCTATGGCAGAGAGCACTTTGTAAATATTTGCCTAAGGCTCGCTGTGTAACACAGATTAAAGGCTGCGTTCGAAACTGAGCGTTACATCAGTGGCATGCTGATGGTGGAGCAGGGAAGCCCTGTTTCTCCCCCAGAACTTGTCTCCAGTGAAGGTTGCTGCCGTGCATCTTCCACAATGCATGCAACCTGTCGAAGAAGGCTTGCGGGCAAATGGTGGTGCCCCTTCTTCGTTCTGCAGTGTGTGCTGCTGCCTGCTGAGCCTGCGCAGGGAGTTGTGCGCATTGCCAATGCACACAGGCTCTAGCACGGTGTGCATCGACTCTTGCTGCTGCCGGAGTGAGGTCCTTCTTGCTGCTCCTCTGTTGTGAAAGGAGACAGTATTGCAGCTCTGCAAAATTTGATTTTGCTGGAGCAGAAAGCTGCTTTAAAAAAGTGAAGTAGTCTTTAAAATCGTTGCTAGTCACGCACTGGAACAGAGATTAGGCTGGGGTTTGTATAGTTTAATGACTTACTGCCGCTGAAATGCTATCTGCTTGCAGGGTGCAAGCTCTCCTACCTTGGCTTTCAAACAAATTGAACGTATTGGCTACAAGCGTGGAGCATAGTCACGGTGCATGGGGGAATGTGGTTCAGGACCCCTGTGAAGGCAGGTAGTGGAGCAGCAAATGTTCCCCGAGCCCAGTATTCGGCTGCATTAACACAGTTTTGTGTTATAGCTATTAGTATGCATGTTTTTCCCTCTTAAGCTTCAGTATGACTGTTGCTTTGAAAGTCTGATGCAACAACTGGCTTTTGGGTGTTAGCAAACTGTAAATCGTTCTGTCTTTTTCCCTGCTTTTTTTCCTGTGTAGTCAATGGTGAATTAATTTTTTAGAAAAATGTTGCGGGATTTCCCATTCTAAACACAGTGGTAAGGAACTTGAGACATGCTTATTGTAGTTTGACAAGCTCAGCTGTCTTAGGCTAGGAAAATTTTGTATTGCTGAATCCTTGAACGCTGTATGCAGCTGTGTGACGAGCCTTGTCAGACCATCCTTTTCAGTGGACCTTTGCATCTGTGTACAATCGTTCATTCCTTGTCTCTCATGCAGCTTTGAAGTGATATTGACTGGTAGATCAACCTTCCTTGGGTTCTTTTCTTCTCTGAGGATCTCTGCACTTGGGCCCTCAGTCTGCTTTGGCCCTGTAGCAATTTTGCCATCTTAAGTCCTCCAAGGACAAATCCAATTTCACAAATGCTCTTTGCATTTAGTATCTGATCTCTTGGCACCTGCCTCACTGCTTTGAAGGACACTGTATTGCATAGGCCAAGGTCTGTAGTGAAGCTGCTTATCTGCATGTTTTTAGCAAAAGCTGATGCTTTCTGCAAAACAAATCTTAGGAGACATACGGAAGCTTCCAAGAGACTCTGGTATAATGGATGCGAAAGAAGAGTCTGAATGGAGAAAAATACTGCCCGTGCTACAGCGGCATGTCCCCATCCTCAGGAATACGTTAGTTGGCCACGCCATTGCTATGGGCCCAACAGCCTATCTGTTTGAAACCAGCCAGCAAGCATTGATGCTTGTGTCAGCATAAACAATAATTTCGATTAAAAAAACACTAATACAGAGTATGGTCTGTTATTGTGGTAATGGGTTCCAGGTAGGTAGTTTGCTTAATTTTCTGTTTCCAGAGAGAACATGGCCAGGAGGACTGTGCCAGGGGGTACCATCCTGTGAGCGTGCTCAGACGTGTTCACATTTGCAGTAATAATATTTAGCAAATAATTTCTTAAAAGTGCTAGTAAAGATAATAAAATCAGGTGCTTCATCTGGAGCTACTGTTCCCAAACCATTGACAAAGAATGATTTTTGTTAACCATATAATTATCATCCCTGCTGGTCCTTTGCAGGATTCACTGGATCTACTGGAAATCCAGCACTTGGAAGTATTTTAATCAAAGAGCCATTGACTTGAAAAGGCCCCAGATTGTTCATTTCATCTTCTCCTTTCTTCCTCTGCCAGTGAAAAAGTAAGCATTGCTGTCAACATCCAAGGCCTCAGTATTCTGTTTGGCAACATTTGCCTTTTCTTGACAGCTTGAATACTAAGATCAAGTATTAAAAGTATGGCCTGGCTGATGGAAGTAATTAAGAGACTTGTATCAGCCAGGAGAGAGTTTACTAACCTCATTTACTGCGGTAAATGGAAGAGACTTTCAATCTCCTGTCAAAAAGAGACCATCAGTGCATGCATGCACTTTCGTACTGATAATGAATTAGGTACTGGAACACTTTCTTGCTGGAATTCAGGCTGGAGCAAGGCAGGTGCCGGTTACTGTCACATCAGACTGTGTCAGGCAGCAGTTGCCTGAGATGAGAAATGACAGTGGAGCAAGGAGTGCAGGGAGGTGGCACGACCTCCCAGGGGTCCTGCCCCTCCACTGGTGGGGCTGCTTTTACAAACCATCCTCAAGTGAGGCAGAGTGGGGCTGGATTTCAGTAGAGAGGGGAGAATGTGAGAAGATCAGACTGGGATCTGAGGGGTAAGAGATCCAAGAGGAACTGGAATGATGCTGAGAGCCAGTAGACATGCAAGAATAAGTGGGACTAGCTGGAAAATGGGAACCTGAAGGTGGGAGAGTGGGTGTGTTTCTATGCCTGTGCCCCTGTTTTGCAAACACAGTCTCATCAGATACTGTACAAATTGTGTGTAGGAAACATTCAGCAGCAAGCATTGCAGAGAACCTGTGATGTAGAAGAGTTTTGCTGCTTCCCCTCCAAACTAGACCCAGGAAGAATGTGTGGGAGTCCCACGGTAACAGAGAGGAAAATTAAATGTCATTCACTAAAGCAGGACAGCATGATGATTAGGGCTCTGTGAGCTTTTTGCATAAACCTGCCTCAGGGAAATAAGATAAATATTCATTTTCAAGCAAAATCCAGGCTATGTTGGGATCCTTGCAGTGGCAGACCTTGTGCATGGAGAGCTGCAATATGAAGATTTCACCTCTGAGGTTTTAGTGATGGTAGTGTTAGCTATTCCTATCTTTGCCATCTGCCACTGTGAAATAGCCCTTTGTCTCCTAACAATAACTCTGTTCTCCTGCTTCTCTCTTTGGATACCAAATATGAAGCAATGTCTTCTTGCTGGTTGTACAATCAGTAGCATCTCCCCTGAGAAGGCAGCTCCTGCGATATCGGTCGTGTCCTCCCTGTGCGTGCTGAACGCCATATCTCCGTATCCTTGATACAGTCTGCCAGTGTTCGTCGCAAAGTCAAACCGTGCCTCTGGGATTGCAGAAAGGTTTTAGGGCAGATGTAACTCGGTAAGCACAACCAGCACTGTTCAAGGCCCAGACTTAAGAGAGACGTGAACCCTTGAAGCTCTTAATGTAGCCTGGTGTTTTTGAGGACCAAAATTCTCTAGTGTAAAGCACATCTCTCCCATCTTTCTGCCCACCCTTGTTCCACAGAGCTCTGCTTTTTCTTACAGCAGATGGACATTTGTGTGCATTTTTATACATCAGTGAAATCTAAATGTCCAGTGACCAAGGGATAGTGCACCACTAGGTGGCAACACAATAAACCCAGAGAACAAATACTGTTATAGAAGCAGGACACTCCTCACTTTCTGAATGTGTGAAATTTTGGCTACCAAAGTCTACGAGTGACAACCCCAGGAGCTCTTGTTTGGCCTAACTGAGCAGAAGCAGTCTTGTGAGCAGTAGCAGGAGCCCCAGCATCAGCTGCTGAAACTCCCTCTTCTGAGGTTTAACAGTTAGCCTGTAATTAACTGAAGCTGCAATTGTCATGCTACAGTCATAATGTTTAGCACAAAGCATAGGGCAACCTTTTTAAAATGTACCTCTCCTCAGTGAGGCATTACAGATATTATTTGGAATCTGTGAGGCTTTTCATTTGCTAAAGAAGTAGTTTTTGAGACTGAAAAAGACAATTATCATCCCCTAATTGGCATTTGGTGTAATGTAATCCCTTAAACGGACCTAGTGAACTCTCTGGGAGCTGGGAGGTTTCATTAAGAAAGATATTCAGCCTAGATTTACTGACTTCAAGGGAAGTTCAAGCACATCTTGAATTACTCTGCCAATTACCATTGTTGCTGTGTACCTTTCTAGGCAGGTACCTGCTCAGCTCAGGGCACATATCCCTCAAAGGAGAGGGGAGGATCAAGGGCAGTAAGGTAGGACTTGTATCTCTGGGGCTTTCAGGCCCAGTGCTCACAGAGCAAGCAGGGAGCCAGGGCAACCAGGACCTCTGCAAGCTGTGGTGCCTGGTTGGGTGTGCTCAGCACCTTCCACTGCATCCAGATAGCTGTAGGTCTGCATCTTAAAAATGGTGGATTTTTTTTTTTTTTCCCCTGTAAAATTAGTAGCATTGTTAGGATACGACAAACACACTGTTCTCTGCAGCATCGGATCCCTACCATCAGAAATGTGGCTGTGTCTTCTGCTCATGTGTTGGTGTGTGCTTTGAAGGTCTAGAAGTACTGCTTCTTTTAACTCCAGATAATTTTTCTCCAGTTTAGGCTGGAGGCAGGAGGCAGGGAAATAAAATAATAATTAAAAAAAAAAAAAACAAACAACAAAAAACCAAACAACCCACACCACCAAAAAAAACCCCAAAAAACCCACAAACAAACCCAAAAAAACAACAACCAAAAACCACACAAAAAAAACAAACCCAAAAAGCATGACGTGTTGCCCTCCCAGAGTCTTTCCACCCATGCAAACATGGACAAACCTTACAAAGCCATGTCTTCATCCCTCCCCACCACTCCCGCATGGGGCTGAGATCAGGTCTTGGCGCAGTTAGGTGACTGCAGCAGCCTTTGCCTTGGTGACAGCTGCCGTAGTAGTTGGTCCCCAGACGTGTGCAAGGATCTGGATTTAGCTTCCCTTTTTCAGGTGGTAATTGGGCTTTCTCTTCGGGTATCTCCTGAAAATAAAGCAGGACATGACAGACAATGAAATGAGAATAGGCTGTGTAGAAGAGGCCACTCTCTTCCATATATAATTCAAGGGCTGTTTCTGGGGGGGACTGTGTTGCACGTCTGTCTCGGATGATGGCTGTTTGTTCTCTATCTGGAATACAGAAAGGGGTCACATTCCTATTTCCAGCTGAAGGAGGTCACAGGCTGTCTCATACCTCAAATGCTTGTTCTACATATTTCGGAAGGAAAGGGTGCAATGCCCTGTATTTCACATACTGGTGTTGGGTAGCAGGAAGGCAGAGAGCACGCCTCTGCTGCAGAGTTTCCTGCCAGATTTCTTCAGGTTGGGGAGATTTCAAATCCTCATCACCTCCCAGAGCTAAGTAGCAATCTGTGATAGCTGTAGTTGTGTGTAGTACTGCTGCAGGACTGTTTCTAAGACCTACCATAAATATTTTCCCAAAGATCCAAATCTGTATGACAGTAAGTCTCTGTCTTGCCACAGGATCTGTGCTCCCCTGGAGATCCTGAGCTCTGTCTAGCTTGTATGAATCAATACTGATACTGTCAGATTGTTGGGGCAGGAACCATTTATTTGCAGGAAGATGTGGGGAATGAAGGGTGTGAAAGCCTGATTCCTGAAAGTTTGGTCAGGCACTGCTGCAGTTGTGCATCTTCATTGTAAAAGTATAAAGCATGGTACATTGAATTCCCACTCCCTGGGTTTGTTACTGGCTTTTAATTTTAGAGCTGTGGGGTGAGCGTACAGACTGGTAAGATATTAACACTTAATGGAGTTGACAGTGTTCTAGTTGATTACATCAGAGGGAGGCAAAGGCTTTTCCTTTTTTTATTATTTGAATAATGATTAAGTTGAAGTCTGGGAGTACAAATTAACTCGGTTTGTTTAATTGGTGATGTAACAGTGAAAATGCAAAATAAAGATATTCAAGTTCGGGTATAATAAACGTTTCCTGTTTGTTACCTGTGTGTGTTACTGCAGTTTACCCATGGCTATTTGTTTAAAATTCAAAATATCATGTGTTTCCTAGTATGGGTCGTGAAAGTAACCTTTGAGATAAGGAGCTAACAGTTCATCTAAATCAGTCGGTTCGTGTACACCTGACCTCTGTGAGATTTACTGATATACTGAAAATTAAAAATATAATTCTTGCATATTATTTTTTATCCACTCCAGCTGTAATGCATGGAGAGAGGCTGTGTGGTAAACTCTTCCTTTATGCTTTCCAACTGTTTAGTTATTTCCATCCTTCCTCAACTGACTATTTTTAAGGCTCTTTTTCACAGCTCCTATCAGGCCTCCAAGAGCTCCACTCCTGCCTGAAGCTGCCAAGTCAACCCCCTTCCCCCCTCCCCCCCAACATACTCAAGTCCAACAATCTTATCTTGGCTTATCGTTCCTACCAGCTTTCATCTTAGCTCCCTCAAATGGAGAGCAAGAGGAAGCAGTTGCTGGGACACAGAGATAAAAGAGAATAGAAGCAGGACATTTTACTAGGATTTAATGCATATTAAAACAGGGGATTAATGCATTTTCATTTTTACATTTCTCTGTATGAGCATCTTGCTGTACCTCTGGTGAAGTGACCTTTAAACTTCTTGGAAGTGGATTGGGGAGAGAGGTCCAAGCATTTCTCAGAGTTGAAAAAGGTTGAGTACTACAATATGTATCTGATGTTAGTGCAAGGCCGACTTTTTGACTGAAGCTCTGTTTCTCCTTTTCTGCAGGGATTCTTGAAGAATGAAAAAGACAACGCATTGCTGTCAGCTATTGAAGAATCTAGGAAGAGGGTAAGTTGGAAGCAAGCACCATTTTTTCCTTTAAAAAAAAAAAGGGGGGGGGGTGTCCCTAAGGAATTAATAAACTAGATATTTAATAAACTCATGGAATTTGAGAGGGCTGTATTGAGAATACAGCAAAATTAGACATTATGAAATACTTGTATAGAATTTCCAGAAGAAACGCTTGTCAGTTGTATTTCAGCTGCAGTATTTTGTAGGGTCAGGAGGCTCACGGTGTTAAATCTGAACAGAGAAGCTGTTGTTAATAAGGCACAGCACACTTGCTCCAACCCTCTCAGCTTAGATGGAGCCTTTTCTAGAGGTGATAATGCCTAGGACATGTGGTTTATTTCCTTTTTTGCTCCAAGTAATGCCTTGTGCACTGATTTCCCATACAGCGATGACCCTCAATGTATTTATGGTAGTTGTTTTTCCAGGTTACAGGAGTTGTTGAAGTACATACAACCACATTCAGGCCTATGCAGCAGAAGTGCTGCAAGGTTTAATTCTTGTGTCTGTAGAATACCATAATACATCACATTGTCCAAAGGAAATCTCTCGTATAAGGGGGAAAAAAAAAAGGGTTGTTTTTTTTTTGAAGCAGTACAAAGGAAGATATTACAATAAGAAAGTAAGAGTTGTCACTTAGGCTCAGGGTTTGCCGAGTCCAGTTTTCTTCTTTTGAAAGGGACCAGTGCTTAGACAGTCTGTAAGAAAAAAATGCAGTTAGCCTTCCCCTGTTCATCTCCTGTCTCTTCACCTCCAGGCAAGTAGTTGTTTTGAAGATTTTTCTGAGCTGAAAGTTGTTTTCTGATGTGAAATTCATCTGATCCTGTTTCTGAATCTATTTATGCTTTTGGTATCTGTCATGTTCTGGGGCAGTGATTTCCACAATTGAATTATGCAGTGTGGAAAAATGCTTCCTGTTGTTTGTCTTAAAACTGCTGCTTAGAAATGTTGTTGCATGCTTCCTGGTGCTTATGTTATGATTCTTTTCCTCCGTGTACACTTGGGGCATCAGGTTTAGAACTCAGCTTGTGTTTCCTTCAAATGATAAGAAATACTACTTAAGCATTATTAAATTATTTTAATTACATATAATTATACTGTAATTACTGAAGCATATTTAAAACGCTGTTGAAATTATTATCGTGAAGGTAAGGATAAGACCTATATTCTACCATGAAAGTATAAAGTGAATTTATATAATAAAACAAACACAAATCTTATGCTCTAGTTGCATGCATGCACCATAATTAAATGTTTGCCAAATGTCACTGCCTCTTATCAATTCATTTATACTGGGGAATGTTTTGCCCCTTAATTGACAATATCCTAACAGTGGGCTGTAATGAGATGAAAAACTTATTCAGCCAACCAAGACATTTAGTTATGTATACTGCAGCACAAAGCTATGTGAAAAACAGAGAAGGTTGGGAAAGAGAAAGAACTGGAAGATCCAGTATAGCTTATTCTCGATTTAGAATTAGTGGAAATATTCTTATTTCCTGTCCCAGTATACTCAAGGCTGCTAGTTAGCATCACCCCAACAATAACAAGAAAGGTAGTGAAGCATCTTCTCTGTTCTAATGGTATTGCCAAAATAAGGAATATTGAGGGAAAAGCTGTTTCCTTCCATGAGTTCCCCAATTGGATCTGAAGACAATGTAGTACATCAGCCATTTTAAAGGTAAAAGGATGTTTCTTCTTGGGTTATGATTTTTCCTACGTGCTTTCCCGAGTTACATTCATGACAAGGCTTTTCTGATTCTTTGGCACTGATTAATTTTCCTTAATATTTTCATTTTTATTTTATCCTATTTCCTATTTAAAAGAAAAACATAATGGTAAAGACCTGAAAATGAAATACGGGCAATAAACACACATCTCTGTTAAGAATGCAGTAAGTCAAACCGTTATAGCCTCCAGGGAGGTGAAAAGCTGGTTGCCATTAAAGAAGTTAGTCTCAACAAACCATGCGGATCAGTGATGACCTGAATATTGTGTCCATGATGCTAAATTAAAGAAAGAAGCCTATTGATTTCCAGCCTGCCAAGTTTTGTGTGTATTGCAGCACCATGGAAGAGACAGAGATTCCCAGTTTTACCAGCTGGGTATGTGAGAGTTGTCTTAATTCCATGCACACGTACTTTCTGAATCCCCCCATACCTGAACAGGCAGCCTGTTAAAATAATATGCAGCGTATCATTAGCTCTCGAGGGCTGGCCTGGTTGATGTATCTAGTTGCTATTTTCTGTTTCGTTTTTGAGCTCATCATTAATAGCAGAGCTAGGCTGTTTGGTGTTTCTGTGTGTTCCTTAGCTCTTGTTCGTCTTCTTCACCAACAGACTTTTGCTATGGCTGAGGAGTATCACCGAGAATCAATGCTGGTTGAATGGGAACAGGTGAAACAAAGGATTCTTCATACTCTGCTTGCATCAGGAGAAGATGCTCTCGATTTCACCCAGGAAAATGAGGTAACTCTGTCTTTCTAAACACTGTGCATAGTCACACGTGGCACATAACACAGCTGGCACTCTAGCACTGCTGTAACCACCTCTGGATTATTCTGTATCTACAACTGTATGAAAATGAGAAATATCAAATCTCTCTTTAATTCCAGAACAGCTGTGACTAGCAGAATACATTGTCTAGCAAAGTATCAAACCTTTTTTGTGACTGTTTTTATTGACTGATGGGTACAGACAGTGGAGCTCCTATTGATGAAGCTATGTTTTAAGCAACATACGTGCAAGCTGGAAATTTAAAGTCACACTAATGCATATTACCTCAATACACCCAGGGGACAGAAAGCACACAGGGGTGAACTTCACCTGCAGGAAACCTTTGCAATGCTAATGAGACCAGGCAGTTTCTCAGGTGTAATGAAGTTCACACATAGGTCTTAGTGTGTCTCTGTCCCTTGTCACTGTGTTCTAGCCAGGATTTATGGCTTTTCTTAGGCTGATGAAGTCTTTTGGGTTTCTTGGCAAAACCAGATGAATATGCAACAACAAAAAAAAAGAGGGTGTATGCTTTCCTTTTCACCTTGCTCTCTCAAGGAATGCAGATTCAAGTTTTGTGCCTCTAAGATGTTTATAGTGTTCAGCAGTTCAAGTGACTAAATCCTTTGGGCAAGATGGACCCTATGTTTAACATGGAAAGGTATTGACTAGCAACTTAAGACATTCCTTCTCCTATGTTACAACTTAAAACTTTACAGTGTATTCTCTTAAAGGAAATGCTCCAGTTACATGAGTAGAGAGAAAGCACAGTTAAATGCAGAGTTGTGGGAACTCCACCCCTATGAGCTACAGGCATCAGATATCAGCAGAGATCCCTGGAGCACAAAGTTACATCACAACCCCTTGCACCATGCTCCCTGAAAACTAACCTTGAGAGGAGAGGTGAGGAGGCAGGGTGGGGGAATGCAAGTTCCTGTGCTTTCAGGCTGGAAAGCGGGCACAGGTTTTTATAGCCATGTTCTCTACCACCCCACCCTCCTGCCCTTTTTGGGGGGTTGTTTTTTTTAATAAATTCTTGTTCATTGGAGTGACTTACACAGCTGCAAAGTGCATTAAAATAAAAAAGCCCTTGGTGTTAATGGGGTATGACCTGTATAGGGATTTGGAAATAATTAAAGTTGTTAATGAAATGTCCCTTTCTGATTACTGTTCTTTTAAATATAGGTTAATCCCAGTTAGCATATATCTTTTTATAGAAGCTATCTTCCCCAGAAAGTATTTTACTAATATTTTACTGTGACTTCTCAGAAGGTTGTCCAGCTTTCCAATATTAGAAATCCTAAATAATGCAGGCTGAATTAATTTAAAACTAGGAACAGCTATCCCATTATTTTGGGATGTGAGTCTGAAGACTTGGGAGCTATTCTGATAGCTTCTAATATCTTTGATTTGTGTGTGAGTTACTGGTGTGGGGTTTTCCTTTCAAAGTGGTTGTTGACTGCTAGGAGCAATTTAATAACCTGCTCTGAAAAGTTAAAACCCCTTTTCTGATGTTTCAGTGTCAAATGGACACTACCCCCAGTCCATGGCAATTGAGATGCCAAGCATCAAATTGGTGAGGGGGTGGGGGGTGGGAAACCACCTCTAATGTTTTTCACTTAGTAATACTCCACTCTCCGTTTCAAAGCACTCGTAGTATCAGTATGTCATTTCAAGAGCATTTAAAATCCTTGATATATTCTAGTCTTAGCCTCAAGAAGTCAAAGGTCTGAGAGGTTTGAAGTGCATCTACTGTGTTAAAAGCCTGTTATCTAACCTCCCCACAGCAGGTTGTTCTTCTAAAGACTTGTTCCAGTCAAATAAGTTTTTTGTGTGTGTGTGACACAAACAGACACGGCCTGTAGAATATAGTAGAGGTTTAATTGATATCCTCTGGAGATAGAGAATCAACTGAAAAGGCACAGATCCAAACACAGCAGGGGGCCAGTCTGCCTGTGAGCCAATTCTCAAGCTTTGGGCAAGCTAATTCGGGCAGAGTGAAATACCAACACATTATTCATGGAAATAAGGCCAATTAACAGGCAAAGCTTATGATTCAAAGAAGCTAGTGCAGGACTTGCCATTAGGGTTTTCTGCTCCTCCTTGTCCTCCAGCCTGGCCTTCTTCCCGTAAGGGAAAAACAGAGCTAATAAAAAAACGTGCTGCCTGGGGAAAAGGGAGGAAAGCCTGATTTTTGTTTTCAAAGAACCAAATACTTATGCTCTCAAGGTGTGTGTTCTAAGTCTTGTTCCACTAGGTGTTGAGGCATTTCTTTTGTCCTCTTATTCCACGTTTTTCTTTCTTCCACCCCCACCCCAAGCTCTTCCACTGCTGCTGTCAAGCAACCCGCTCCCGCAGTGACAGAGAGACGCTGTCGCTCTCAGTTTCTATTCTGCCCCTCTGTATCATGTCTTCATATCCCTGAAATCCCAAGGACTGCAAATTGCTTTCCGCTGCACCGCAGTATATTTTGATGGTGTTTCTCCAGCTCAGTCTCTTGCCTAGTTATTCGCCGCATCTACTGGCCAAGCCATTTGGAGTGCTGACAAAATGTCTGCCCAGACTTCTGCTGAGGAATGTGCATATGCATATGAGGGTGATGAATAATGCATCTTTATATGCACGCAGTTTGGTGTGCGAGTGAAGCTGGATGCTCAGCTGAGTACAAATGAAGGACTCCTCCTTTGAAAAGCAGCATTATTAGGCTAAATGAATTTAAAGATAAAAATGTGACGGCTGTGCAGGATAGCTGCAGCTTTCACAAATGGATAATATTCAGAATAAATATTACAGTTCTGAGGAACGATTTGGAAAGACCTAAATTCAGGGCAGGGAGAAGCAAATGTGGTCAATAAAAACAGCACAAGCTGTTTAAGCAATATCAGACTAGAAATGCAGAAAGATATGTGTGTGTGCACTTGCACTTCTGCAGTCCTTTGTGCATTACCCACTTTCTGTTTTTCCTTTTGCTGCTCCAGTTAAGAACCTGATCTGAAAGACGATTCTTCTCATATGCACCTAGCTGCTGTTTTATAACACATCTTTCATAATCTTTTCCTTGCTTGAAAACTTGATAACTTCTGTCTTGCCACCAAAGGATGACCTCCCCCTTCCCCAAATCTGACCCTTTAGCTTGTAGGGGATGCATTTTCAAGTGCTGGTTACCAGCTACAGAAGGATTGCCTGTGCAACTCTCCATTTCTGCAATTCAGGGTGAAGAGTGGAAACCACCTTTCCCATGCTGACTCACTGCTTTAGTTTTCTTTTTGAACTTTCCTTTTAGCACAGCCATGAGATAGTTCAGTGAGCTAGTGCTTATTTTAAAGTTTAATAATTCAGAGATGAAGCCAGAATACAAGTATGAGATGGGGAAAATAGGAAATAAGTTTACTCCCTATGCCCTAGGCTCTTGGCATAGGACACAAAATTGAGACAAATTCTGGAGTTCCTGAATTTTTACCTTGCTGAAGTGCTGAGTTGGTAGTGGGCATTTTATTTCAATGTGGTCGTTCTCAGCTGTGGCAGATTGTTAATAAGTGATCCTCAAAACATAACGATGAGGGTAAAATTGAAATTGGAGAAAGGGAAGGGAAAAAGCCCAAACCGCAGAGCAGTTATTTCTTAGTTTCAGGCTTGCACTTTTGAATTCAGATCCTTACCTGTGGGTTTAACCCATCAGTCATACACTGCTCTCCAGATTGGTGGCCACGTGGATCCTCTTTTGGTGCTGCAAAGCAGCAGCAGGAAAAAAAGGAACCAGATTCACAAAACAAAGCTTCAGTCCTTATGTTTCTGGTGTTTGGGCACTGGTTAAAAAGTGACACTAAGTCACAATGTACCCTTCTTGACTTGCTTTAGAAGATGAAACCTCATCAGTAATTAATGACAACGTCCATAATTTAACGTTACTTTAAATAACTCTGTAATTTATCTAGCACAGCATAGGGGAAGGCTGCAAAGCGCTATTTCTGCCATCATGTCTGTTTCCCAGGAAACCTGCTTTAACAGCTTCTTTGTTCTTTAGAACAAAGAATTTGTCGCTTTTTAGGTGGGTTTAAAGGAATTTGTGTCAGATGATTTGGCACTGAAAGAAAAATGCAAATGCTTCTGAATATCAGTATCCATTAGGAGTGACTGTGAAGAATATTTTTAGTGTAAGTTCAGCTGCAAAAAGAAAAAGTGGGATTTCTTTTGGGGTTTTGGTAAGGCATTTTTATACTGCCTAAGGTTTAAATACATCTGCCTGATTTTATAACCAGGTTGGACATATTTAAATTGCACTATTACTGAGAAATTAATGCAGTGATAAACTAATTCTGGCAATTTTAAAGGATTGTCCAGGTTCATCTTTGATACCTTCATTCATTTATATTTCACTATATCAGGGACAAACACAAATGAATATTTTTCTTTTTCATTCTGTAATCAACTGTTCTATGCTACACAGAAAGCAGTAATCACAAATATCACAAAGTTCTTACAATTTCTCAATAGAGGTCAGTGCCCTTATCTTCATGTATAAATTCCTAGCTAACTCGGAACAGTTTCTTGGCCAATGCAGTTGTGTCACTTTATTGGTCTTTAAATTTACAATTGCAAAAATTTTCCTGATCAAAATTCCTGGACTAGGACAGTAGATAGCCATTGTCTTTGCAAGAACATGTGCTCGTGAGTGTAAGGGAGGTCCTCCACATTAGAAGATAACCTGGGTTAAACCATTATCAAATTAAAATTATAAGCATTTGGGAATGACCGAGACACAGTTCGGTGCATAGACTGATTAGTAACATGTCTGGAAGTTTGTATGTTTGTATTATTTAATTTTAAAGTTGCGATACAGTTCCCAAAAAAGTGAGATTCTTTTGAAGACACTGTCAGCATTTCGTCCTCATTTGAAACAAGAAACTGAATGATGACACCATCTGGAGAAAAGCTACCCATTTCTTGGATCTCTTCCTGAAATCCACAAAAGCTGGGTCATGGCAGGAGCATTGGTCTTGCCGTGCTGTGGCATGACTGGTGTCAGCAAAGCTGAAGTCTAAACCTGGTTAAACTGAAAGTGAAAACAATGATTTTTCTGTTGCATCTGGGCTTTGTTGTCTGTTTGTACAGGCAGCAAATTGGTCACATTTAACTGAACTCTTCCAGAAAAGACTAGAATATGTCCTTAAGCAATACTTGAAGGTGATCCTATCTACACAAGAAAGTACTGACATTTCTGGGTAACTGATGTAAGAAAAAGTAAAGCTATTTGACAGTATTGCTGAGGTGCAGTATAACAGCTAAGGAGGATGTGCAGCTGGCTGTAACAGACTTTGATGGTAAAAAGCTTAATTTTAAAACTCTGCAGATGTACCTGTTCTTTCTTGGAAAAACTTACTGATTCCAGTTTAGAGGAGTATGGATGGACTTGAGTTATCTGGTAACAAACCAAGGCACAGCAAGGCCCCTTCTCAGTGTTTGCTTACAGCCACTTTCAATACATAGCTTATGTGCTTTGCATCCTCTTTTCCTGGTGGAAGTAAACAACCATCTTAGATCCTCATAACTACCTAAGCTAGACACCTGAGCAAGGTTTGTGCAGAGAGGTAACATCTGTTACCAGACCAACTATACCTGGGAGAGTCAAATGAGCTTTTGGGTTCAAAGGCTGTTGCTTCAGTTTCAGACCTGAAAACGTGCTTGCTTTTCTGAAAGCTTGTCTGTTCCTCCTTGCTTGCTCCAACTGTGTCAGTTGGCTTCACAATAAATATTATGCTTCTATACTGAGCTGGTCTTGCTTTTATCTGCACACCGTCGTGGCGGTAGCACTGCTTATGAAGCAGCTGATATTAAAGGACTGCTTACCTCAAAGGGTTCTGTCTTTAAAATGATTGCACTTTATTTTTCAAACCCAAGACTTCCGCTGCTGATGCTGAAATGAAGAATTACATTTTTAGGAAGCAGGAAACATTGGAGAGTATTACATACTTAAGTAGTATTCTCTCCCTCTGACTGCTGAACATCGATGTTGAGTAGTGGCTATACTGAAAACATACCTATGATTTGTAGTGAACACTTAAAGGATAGCTTTATGCAACATTAGAATAACATGTCAGTATTATATTTCAAGTTTTATTAAAGAGTACAGATTTTTCCATGCCATATCTCTATCCGCTGTCCCTCTTCACTGAAAATATCTCAGTCTTGACATAGTCTCTGTGGGTAGGAAGATGATTTTTTTCAGGTCAGTGTATTACCAGTATTGTCCTTCCTCCTACAACTGACCAGCAATGGGGCATTTTTTGGCAGATAATTGAATGCTGCAGTCACATTTTGTGTCCATGTCATGGCACTCAGACAAAACTAGAGTGTCAGCCTTGCTAGACTAGATCCATTGAGCTAGTCCATCAAATTCTGTGTCCTTGCTGTGACTAGACTAGATGGCTTTGGACTAGACTAGATAGGCAATTTGGACTAGATGGCTTCACAGCGAGATATAACATGACAATAAACAACCTTTCAAGAAACAAAAGGAAAGAATTAAAATTATAAGATGCTATTGAGAGATGCTGATGTCCTAGTTCTAGAGACCTAATGGTTGGTTTGTGCACTGAATAAGGAGAATTTCTGTCAATTTAGAAAGTTTAAGCTATATTGGGAAGATAATAAGGTATTGCAGTGAGATTACATTTTACTCTGTAGGTAGTTCAAAACCCTGTTCTTAGTTCTGCCAGGAACATGGTTTTGCTGTTGTTTTTTAGGAGTATAAATATTGGTAAAATGCATTGCAGTAATTTTATACCTTATACCTTCTTATATGCTTCTCATTAAACAGCCTAGCTACGTTGGTGAGTTGGGCCCTCCAGGTCGCAGCTCGTTGGACAGTGTGGAGATGGCGTATGCTCGGCAGGTAAGTGGAAATGAAAAAAATTAGTCAAACATTGTTCTCTACAGAGAGAGAGGTGGGGAAATTAAAGATCTGTGAGTGTAGTGTGCAAGAAGATATGGCAGATAAAACAGGAAAACATCTGCCTGTAGTTAAAATGCAATCGGAAAATACAGCAATTTAGCCTGACTTTTTTTAGAAGTGTACTCATCTGTCTGCTACAGGATTTTTTTGTCAAAAGGAGATTGTACACACTATATGTGACTGTAGAAGTTATTTATGCTCATATAGTAAATTGAAACTTTTAACCTTTCAAAAAATGTTTTTTAGAATTCACGTCAATATGTAATAGTACGCAAATGAAGACTTTACATTCCCTTTATTCTCACACGTGGAAGATCACATTTCTGATGTGTGTGTGTAGGAAAAAACATGCTGAAGTCTTAATCCTGATGTTTGTCAAATTATATGCCGTTTTAATGGCATCGCTTGTGATCAGCTTCAGTGCATCAGCTATGAATTAATGTGTCTGGTGGCACTAGACTCCCTCTAAAAATTTTCAGGGAAAACTGATAAACCTTTACATAACAATTTGTTACTTTTGTTGTTTGAGATAATCTGTTTACCAGCACTATTGGAAATAAATTGAAAGAGAAGGACTTGATTTTTTCAAAATGGAATATGTAAAACTATGTAGACAAAGCATTGCCTAATTTGCACAGAATTACTGTGATTGTGTGCATTGGCTCAGTCTTTGCTAAGCCAGATAGCAGCATGTGCATCTGTTTTTCTACGTCTGTGTTCAGTTATGGTAACTGTGAAGAAATGAATCGCAAAGTAAGGTGCATGGTTGTGCTGATGAAGTGTACATTTGATTTAGTGGTTGTTAATGTACATTAATTTGTTCCATCTCTACTGTAATATTCCTGTATTAAGGATCTTACTTGTGGCATAATTATATCCATATTTTGAGGCTGATGGCGTTGTTCTCTGATGTTTTGTGGATATGGAAACCTCAACCTCTTTTGCAGTGCTAATACCAGGAGTAGCTGCAGAGTCACAGTGTCTTCCCCGTGGGTGGGCACGTGGGCTCTCATCAGGTTTATGGGCTGCATGCAGGCTGCTTGCGATGTGCCGTGGAAACGTGGCATTTGTGGCCAGGCTTCTGGCACCAGGCGTTTGGTGCAGCCACCGTGTGGTCCTGTCAAGCCCTCTGGAGAAGTTGGCCTGGCTGAGCTGTCCTTAATGTCGCCCTCCTTGAGCACAAAAAATACTTGGGCTTCAGCACTGGATAGGGGATTCCTATGGATTTCAGTGGGTTGTTAGGAGTCCTGGAGATCAGGCAGTCCATGCTGTTTTAGTTTATCATGAGCTGTGAAATGTCTGCTAATTACGCTGAAATGGTTAATCATTCTTCATGTCATTTCATGTTTCACAGAAACACAGTCAAGTCCACATGTGTGATTTCACTGATGCTAGATTCTGGGTGCAATCCTGAGCTCCACATCTTGTTTGCATGCTGGGCATGTTGAAGTAGTAGATGGCACTGCCTTTCTAGTACTAAGAATGATTGTTTTCAGAGGTAGCTGGAAGGTCTTTGGGCTGAGAGTAGAATAAACAATAGTAGAACTAGCTAAATTAAGACCCAGGTTTAAATTGAAACAGGTGTGTGCATGTGTATATATGTTTAAGGGCAGGTTTTAAAGGGCCAGGTTTCTGTTCTCATTTCCCTGTGTCAGATTTCCCTGAATACTGCCACAAACCAGCAAAATTCTGTTTCTTTTATGTCAGCAGGTAGGAGGCTGCCATGCAGGGGAATATCACAGCCATCTAGTTGTCAGGTCTCCTTTTAATCTGTGTCCTCCAACAATTAGCTGCAGTTAGTCTAACAGGGCATTCAGCACAGTGCTTTGCCATGCTGAACCCCTGAACAGCTGGATTGCTGCCTGCCTTCAGGCAGGCCTGCGGCTCTGGTATGTTGTGGAAGCGTGGTTGGTGCTGACGCCCATTCCTCTTGCATTGGATTAGAAGCGGCGAATGTGGGAGGGAAGCAGAAGGGACTTGCTGGGGACACTCTGTTCTTGAAGCCTGCTTCAGATTTTGCTGCTGTGGCTGGGGAGAGGGAAGGGGGAGTAACATGTATTGTTAAACTTGCTTACTTTCAATATGTTTCAGATTTATGTTTATAATGAGAAGATAGTGAATGGACATCTGCAGCCTAACCTGGTGGACCTTTGCGCTGCTGTTGCAGAACTGGATGATAAGGTACTGCTAGTGAGTTAACATAAGGAAATTTATTTAATCTGTTTTCAGCTGTGATTAACAGTCTGCTGACATTGGTGGAAAAATACTGATATTGCCAAAAAAAATTGCATAGCTTCACAAAAAACACAGAGCCAGTACTGGAATCTTCTCTAGTACAGCAGGGCCTACCTGTGATGAACTTGATCATGGTGAAAATTTCTTAACACAGAAGAAAAGAACCTGCTTTCACTGTATTGTGCCATCATGAGTGATGAGCTGTCGAGGAAGAAAATTGCTTTTCATTATAAATGTGTTCTATTGTGTTTGGTTTTAAAAATGTGGCCTCCTAATATCCTTTGAATGTATTTAGCTGTAGGTGAAGGGTCTTCAGTCAGACCCTACTAGAGCTGAAGTAGGCTCCCATAGCAAAGCAAAAAGCCCTAGGATTGACTTTAAACCAATGATCTGCCTGTTTTTCTTTGTTTGCCCTACTCCTTTAATTGCTTTGCCTTGATCCACCTCCAAAAACCAAATGCACAAACCTGGCCATGTTGGAGAAATTCTAGAAGAATACTGCAGGAGGGCCAAGTCATGAAAAAACTTCGCAAATGGGGAGAGCAAAAAGCTGTTCAGAAGCTGAGGGGTAAATGCTTCAGTCACATTTGAATTACAGACTTGCATCTTTGCTTTGAACAGCTCTGTTCATTTTGCTAGGGACAACACAGTGAGTTTCAATGTTCTTGCTGCTCTGAAGCACTGAAATCAAATACCTGCCCTTGCTGGAGCTAACAGTGCTGTTACTTCTCAGTATTTTGCTGTTTCAGCAGGGATACTCTAGTTCTGTAGATACTGATACGATCTCATCCTTATGGATGAGCAGACCTGATGGCTTTCAACATTTTTTTCAGACCTGAGTCTTTGTCCAAGTGATAAGTGTCCTTTAGACATTTCTCATCACAGCTCATTGCACAGCTTTCCAATGGCAGCCAGAGCAATTTCTTATGTAGAAAGCTGATGATGTTGTATTTATTGAGTGGATTGTACAAGCTGGAAATAGAGAAGGAGGCTGAGCACCAAGTACCCAGGCTAGGTTTGGAAATCATTGTCGATCGTGGGTGATAACTGCAGGTACAATGTTTATAGCCATCTTCTTGTGCAAGAATTATGCAGAGAAGCCTGGGAAATTTGAATTCTGCACAACAGAAGTGGCTTACCGTCATAACTATGTTCAATATCTCCATTGCAAATCTAAACTGATGTTACTCTTGTGTTTTTATGCTTTTCTTAAGTGTCAAAACACAATGTAGCTCAAAACAGTGTTGCTTGTTCATACCTGTACTAATCACTGTTGAATGGCTTGTTTATAGAACATCTCTGAGATGTGGGCTATGGTGAAACAAATGACCGATGTCACTCTGGTTCCTGCTAGCGATGCCTTGAAAGTCCGGACCAACATGGAGGTGCGTATGGAGTTCGTGAGGCAGGCTCTGCACTACCTAGAACAAAGGTAAGGTGAACGCTCTGGGTAGCACAGTTTAGAGTTCCCTAATAGTAAGCCAGAATGACTTTGTAATGCACACAAACACATTAACAAGTCAGCTACCTCTTGCTGCTCACAGAAGTGTCTGTTGCCTGTCTTTTCTGTTCTGCAGGGCTTAGAGCAGCCGCTTGAGTATAAAACTATTCTGATTAAAAACTGTTCTAGTTAAAAAGGCCTTGAATCCATGAGGAAGTTGTTTAGAAGACACAGAAAGAAATTTATTCTTTCTTCTATGTTGCCCTTAAATATTCTATATCCATCATAGTGCCAAGTGAAGATTTTTCACTTGTGGAAAGATATCTATTTCCCCTCTGCAAAAAAATTCCCCTTTTGTATATTCCCTTTCTGATTGCTGATCAATGTCAGGAGCTAGTGCTGGGAGGAAGTGAGGACGGCACTGGGGACAAATCTGGTGCAACGAGTCAGGTTCTGATCATACCGTTTCTACACCAAAAGGTTTTTGTAAAATTTAAGGAGGCTGATGCTGAGAGATCTAGCTATGATTTTCACACTCTGGAAAGTAGCTTACTGTCCGTATCAGCAAGTATCACAGGGGCCTAAGCTCCTTGACCAAGAAAGTGCTTGGAGAACTGCAGGCTGTGGAGCAGACAGAATGGTTGTAGAGAGAAAGCCCAAAGCTGAATCCCTGGATGGCTCTATTACCTATTCACTGCACATGTGGATATTGCAGTGTCTCTTTATCTATTAGCTGGCGATGTAATGCTAGCAGGCTAGTTCAGCAATGGAAGGCAAACAATAGCTGCAGTGTAGTGCATGGGCATTTGTTATGGATACAGATCTGCCATCGGAGCATGGAAAGTGCCCTGCTCTGATACAGCGCACTGGGAAGAGATGTTTTCGCCTCCTGGCACAGCCTCTTCTTGGCCCCTGACAGTTGGTTGCCACACCTCGTCAGCACTTCTTGTCACCCAGGGACAGCAGTGGCATGCCTGCCTGTACGCAGATGAACTGACACATCGGAAGGATCTTCTGTTTCCAGTTCTTCGGTCTCAGCAGTGTGCAATGAGCCAGTGACTTTTAACCTGATTTGCCAAATACCTAACTTGCTAAATTTTCACAGTGCCAATAATTACACGTTTCAATGCGTACTGAAATTAGGAATTAGTCCCGTATAGTTCCCCCTGAACCCTCCCAATTATGGAAATTGGGCCCTTCAAGTTTGATTTAACAGCCCCCACCCCCCGCACCCCCCACGCAAAAAAAAAAAACCCAAACCAAACCAAACCACCCCACAATAAACAAAAAAATGTGCTTTGCTTTGTAGCTTTTCTTTCCTAGCAGGAATTGGCTAATACTGCAGTGTTTCCATGCCTCACCAACCCCTCACACGTACGAGGAGGAGATGTAGTACCGCTCACAGCTGTTCTTGCATTAGTTGCTTTGGAACAACTGTGATCTTAAGCCCTGAGGAGCATGTGCTTAACTCAGCCATAATATCAAAATACACAGATACATGCTTATGTTTAGCATAGCCTTTCAGTTTTATAGTCTGGTCATGTACAAGTCTGTCATGTGCTGCAGAGAAAAAAAGACCTTCATGTAATTTATTGCTGCTGCTTACATAGGTTTTCCTTCAGTGTACAGACTTTTGAGACTCCTGCTTCTAAATATGAATATTTGTTAAATTGACCTACCTTGATTAAAGGCTTTGGTGGGTTATTTAGAAGGTGTTCTCAAAGCCGCCTTCACCGTTGTTTTTCTCTAAATTTCCTTTGTCTCTGATTTCCTTCTGGTAAGTCCGTGGCCCTCAAGTTTTTATTTGTCTATAGGGCAGGGAGTAGAGACAAATATATCTGTGGTGTTTAACTGTTCTTAGGATTGAGATGTTATGACAGGATTGAGAGTTAAAGCATTAGGATGACAAGGCTTTTTGTCAGTTACATGACCGAGTTTAACTTAGTACTAAGAGAACCTAATGAAATGGAGCTCATAATAGAGTGGAACCTGGAGCAGTACACCACAGACTCCAAACATGGTTCTCTTGAGACTGCCGAATACAAGGATCTTACTAAATCAACCGAAGTTTTTGCCTCATTTTGTCATAATGATAAAGTTTGAACGTCAAGGTAATTTGCTTTCAGTTGCTAATTCAGTTAGATGTGAAAGGCAGTGGATGTTTTTGTAGCAAATATATTTCACTCTGTTCACAT
The DNA here is from genome assembly GCA_013400535.1 of Scopus umbretta. Taxonomy (NCBI): domain Eukaryota; kingdom Metazoa; phylum Chordata; class Aves; order Pelecaniformes; family Scopidae; genus Scopus; species Scopus umbretta. The sequence goes on along the minus strand of VZTL01058662.1, from coordinate 5,520 downwards.
GTTTGTTTTGTTTGTGTTGTTTTTCAGTTACAAAAATTATACCTTTGTGACAGTCTTTGGAAACTTGCACCAGGCTCAGCTGGGTGGAGTCCCAGGGACCTACCAACTAGTCCGCAGCTTCCTGAACATCAAACTTCCTGCGCCTGTCCCTGGTTTCCAGGTATGTCCATCACTTTCAGCGACTGAGCTGAAAATGCTCAGCACAGCCAGGAAATCAATGCAGCCTCTGGTGGCTTTTCTGTTGTTTAAACTGCTTTTAGGGCAGCAGGTTTTTATTCCTTTTCTAGAATTTTTCATTAGGAAAATGGAAGATGGACAAAATCACTTTGAGTTCAGAGCTAGTCCCAAAGCATGGTGGTGCTCAGTAGTTTGAGTTCTAAATTCTAGAAATTATAGTCTCTTCTAATGGTCTTTTTCGAGATCAACAAGCAAGTATTAGAATACATTATGATACAAAAAGGCAGTAATTTAATCTCCATGTTTTGCTCTTTCTTTTTTTTTATACATTTATCATAAGATGGTGACACCAGTTGTTGATGGCTAAATATGTAATGAATTAATCTGAATTGTAGCCTGAGCCTTTTATTTAAGAATCTGAATAAAATCCTACTCACCTGCACATAGTAGAAAGTGCACAGCTATGCACCTACAAAATTACCAGATAAACAGGCAGGCTGGGTTGAAAAATTAAAGCTAGAAGTTAAATGAAATAATAATAAATTATAACATTGGAGACCACATCGCTGAGCCTAGCTGTCCTTTTCTTACTGGCTGAAATCCATGATTAGTTTGGTATCTTTCTTTTTCAGTACAAATGTTTTTAATACCTGAGTGGTCTAATCCAAATCCACCTCCTGGGTGGGTAGGATATCCATATGCTGGTTCTGGGGTTGTCAGAACCTCACTCAAAACTGAAATCTGGGCAAGCAGAAGGCAGTCCCATTCTTTGCTGCTGGGGTGTGCACAGCTTTCACAGGACTTAAGTGACCTCTGGTTTCTGTAATACAAACAGACTTTTTTACCAAAATCAGTGTGTGGGTATAAGGGCAGAAATAATGACTGAGGCAAATGATAAAGTAATTCAAATACGCTGCTTTTTTAAAAAAAAATTAATTATTTCTTACTTTATTTTCAGGATGGTGAGGTGGAAGGCCATCCTGTTTGGGCACTGATTTACTACTGCATGCGCTGTGGAGATTTGACTGCAGCCATGCATGTGGTGAAACGGGCACAGCACCAGCTGGGAGAGTTTAAAACCTGGTTCCAGGAGTACATGCATAGTAAAGATAAAAGGTAATCAGGAACTAACAAAGACCTTTGTGAGGGGTGGGAATTGCTGTGGAGTAGTGAAATAATCAGTGGCTTGGTAGAAATACAAGAAGCTGAGGTCTCTTCTGGTGATGATGGCTGCCTGCTGTTTATATTACCTACGTAAATTACATGCGAGAAGTTTGCATATTTTAATTTGTAGCTTTGAATTCTAGAAATCTCCATAGAGAAAAAGTTGTTTGAAAATATGCAAAAATTAACATTTCAAAAATAATGCAGTGGTGTAGCTTTGCTTTTTTACCATAGGATCTGCCCTATGTAGTGGTAGGATACTGCATACAATAGATCAGATTTAGTCTGCTGTCACAAATCCTGTGCCTCTTTGTTTCCCCCATCACTTATTTTAGTTGAATTTCCTTTGGGGAATGCTTTTTACTACACCTGTTTTCATAAGAATGACACAAACAAAAGCAAGCAGTGTGTGTTGGAGGCCTTTAGAGGCATTTGCTTTCACATCTTTCTTGTGCTTATTCTCCTTTTCTAGTTTTTGATATCTATCACTTGACAGAGGCCACTGGCCACACTACTGATTATGTGGTTGCAAGCAGTTGAGTTAGTGCATCTTAAGGTGTGCTCTGAACTCTGCTGTGGTGTTTTAGGTTATCTTGTTTATCTTTCCACTTGCAATGAATTTCAAACAAGCGCACAGTCAGCTATTGCATTATAACTGTGCTCCCTTCGGGGGAATGGCACTGTGCTAAGGTACTGGCTGAAGTTGGGGGGGAAACCGGAGGGCCCAGGTAAGTGCCACGATATGACTCTGTAATATCCCACCTCAGCTTATGACAATTTCATTGATATGTGGGAAGCCCTCATCCTGCAATATGCTGAATGTATTTGGGCTCTTCATGTATGATAATGTGAGCAAGAACGTATCAGTTTGCATGTCTTAAAAAAAAACAAACCAAACAAAAACCACACCACAAAAAACAACCAAAAAACCCAAAACCAACCAAACAAACAAAACAAACCCGAGAGGAAAAAAAAAATCAATGCCACTTACTGAGTAGTGTCTGCCATGTTATTCTATAAATTAACCTGGTTTATCTAGGAGTGCTTGTTACAATAAGATTATTCCAGAAACCCTAGTGAAGGTACTGTCATTGTTTTCATTATAAACGTTTTAGTGAGATACAGTATAATTGATTTATTTTGTTTTTATTACAGCTATGAAAATATATTCTGCCTACAGATTTGACAAACAATGTCTTAGTCTAGGAGAAGACTTACTAAATCACACTTTATTGATTCAATTCTGTAAAACTCTCTACAAGAGGGTACAAGAAATAGAATGACAAAGAACATTATGACAGTATTTAATGATAAAGATGAAAGTGTCTCTCCTGAAAGACTTCATGGTACAACGACCTGCTCACTTGTTAGTTGCTAACCCAAAGAGTTCCAAAGACTTTGTGAGCTCTCTTTTTCTGAAATGATGAAATAGCAGGGTCAGATGAAAATAG
>VZTL01058660.1:21153-43122 GCA_013400535.1 Scopus umbretta | reverse complement strand
CTTTTTCAAGATACATTCTTATTAAGATCTGTTCACTGAAAGGGAAGGTTTTCTTTGTGTGGAACTGAAAAGCCTACGGAGTGCATCAAATTTGGTTTAAATTTGTTGGAATCCTAATAAGCAGAACCTGATCTGCAAGCTGAAGGTCTGCAGAGGGATTTATCTTGATAAAATAAATTCATAGGAGGCCCTTAGCTCTCTCCTGAACAAGTGCAATTTGGATGGAACAGAAGAAATTTAATTAAATTATCAGCTCATCTCAAAGCAAGGACTTCTGCTTCTTTAATTTTCTTTCTTGATCTTATCAAGAAAATTAATGAATAAGAATGCAGGGGAACTAGCTAGACAATGGATGTAACACGCCTCTTGGTTAAGCTATTCCTGTATCTTAAGCAGAAACTGGAACCTAATCTTTTGGGCTAGAGATTTAGAGAGAATTGTCTGTATCAGAATTTTGTGCTGGACACTGAATTATGGTTTGGGGTTTTTTTTAAGTATTACAGAAAAATGCCCATTTCCCATCTCAGTGTGAATATGCATGCATCTTTCTGTTGGAGATACTAAGCTGCGTTTCCTAGTCATGCAGGGTTGCTTCTGATAACTCTCGATGTAGGAGAACTTGGGTTATATCAGGCAGATTTCAGATATGGGTGGAAGTTTTTCATTTGCCTGTTTGCTCTGAGGTGTGAATTTTATCCCCCATGATAAAGTCACAATCCTGTACAACTTTTCCTGTGCTGTAACAGCTATCAGCAGATTAACAACTTAGTTGTGACTGTAATGTCGTCAGCAGTCAACATACACCACTCCACTCTGTCAAGGCAAAGTCACTTCTATTCCTCTGTCTACTGCCTTGAAGTCCAAGAGTTTTCCTATCTTAGATCTAGATCTTTGATGGATTGTTTATTTGCTGTATCAAATCACCTTTCAGAACATTTGGTGAACAGCATCTAACACCTGCAGGATAGATGGCATCAGTGATCACTCCTGTAAGTCTTTGCCCTCTAATAGTACTGATTTTTCTGTCCTTTCCAAGTAATTTTTACCAGTATTGTTGTTGGTGGTTTGCTCTTGTCAAATCAGCTTTGCTTGTGTCAGACTCAAAATTATACTGGGTTCTTTTCAAGGTAAATAGCATGGTAAACCTGGGAAATTTTACGGGACCGTACTAGCTGAAATATTGCATCCTCAGCCCAACTGCTTTTCAAAGTTGAGCATCATTGCTTTTGAACCAAATTCCAGGATTATATTCTAGGAAGAAATGTGGTGGGGCAGGGAGCTCTCTATTACATTAGTGTTAAATAATACCTAGTGAAAGAGGACTGGGGTTTTAATTTCTTAGCACAAAGAGGTGAGATGAAAATGATAAGTTGAAGTAGACAACTTAAAAGAAAATAAATACCTTTTAGACAACAGAATTGGTAGTTGTTAAGGATCCTGTATTACACTTGTAAGAGGTTTGCAGAGTGGCTGCAGTTTTATGTTGCTGTTGCCAAGATGCAAGTAACAGCTTGATGAGTATGAAATGGTGCATTCCTGCTTTATCTCTTTTGCAGAGAGGAGTCAGGATAGCACTGCAGCAGTGCTGTCTGACTCCAGTTCCACACAGGATATGTTTAATGAGCCTGCCAGTTCTCAAGACAGCCTGAGGAAGACTTACACAGAGAAGAGGATTTCTGCTACCTGTGCTGATACACTGATGCCCGGCAAAGAGACCCTGGGATCTACAGAGGAAAAGAGTATGCCTGATTTAATAGATAATGTCAGCTGGTATATTCTTATTAAAATGTTTCTTCTGGCATGCAGAAGCACTGAAACATGCGGCACTGTGACTGAGAATTTTATCTAGGCATTATTGCTGCATGTGTATGTGTAGCTTAAAATTGGAACTGTGTTTTGCTTATGTGGCCATCATCCCAATTTCTATTACCTGTTAAACCTTACAAAGAAAAGTATAATGATAAACTGCTGTCTCTGGTGACCCTTTGACTGGCTTGCCTTCCTTGATGTTATTATTTACCTTCTTCAGTGTTTCAAATCTCTAAATAACTTAAGGAGTAGATACTTGAAGATAATGTCAAACAAAACTTTTTTGTTTTCCCCAGGTATAGATGCCCTTTTTGTTCTGGACCAGTAGCAGCTTGATATTCAGTACATAGAAGAGCACAATTAGTGGAATTAGATGGTTTATTCCATTGGATACTTTATTTCAGTGGAGAATTGGAATTGCTCTCTATCAACCTTTTCCATATGTAATATACTAACTGTTCTGTATTCCACTGGAAAAAATGTTTCAAAGTCCATTAGCTGGAGTTTCCCTTTGATGTTTGTACGGTTGCATGTGGTAGTAGATAGAGAGGCTAGACTTAAGTAGGGAAAGACAAAGAAAACCAATGTATGAATTTTGCCTACCCTGTTGGGCTGTGGGACCACAATGTTGTACATTATTAACCTGTATTAGAACAAATGTTATATTTTTCAATAAAGCTATCTGTAGAATAAAATTATAATTGATACCTAGCTTATACAAGCAAATTTTGAAAAATTTTGTTGTGGAAAACATGTTTGACTCCAAGTTCAGCCTTATCAGAGAAAAAGTTAAGGAACAGCTTCATACTTGAGGATGAAGTATACTTTAGTATACCTCTAGCCTGCTAGGAGATAAAATCTCACGTAAGAGGCTCTTTGTTCTAGCAAAGACAAAGGCACAGTAAACTTCCATGACTAAAAATGAAGGTTAAAATTAATCTGCATGTAGCATGCATGTTTTCAGCATTAATGACTACCTAACAGGAAACGTGGAATCTCCCACTGTCACAGGTGTTTTCTGAAGTAAGATTTGGTATCCTTCAAGAAAAGATGGGTCAATTGAACTATAAGTTACCAAGTTAATTGCAAAAATATTTGGATGGAACTGTAGGTCATTCTGGATCATTCTGTCCAAGCCTAAATTGTATTCTGGAATTGTGTTGTTCTAGGTAGATTGTTAAGAATAACACATTTCGCTTGGCAGGATGGCTTCAATTTTCTGTTCCTTCTTCTTTTCTTTGCAATAGAATTTTACTGAATTTAAACTTTTATTTTGTTGTGTCCTGCCCTCCCACCATCTTTCAACCATATATAAAATCCTGCATTGCATAAGGTGTGCTGAGTTCTTACTATCACTCAGGGAAAAACCCAGATGGAGAGGTCAGTGTGTGGCTCTGTTTGTTAATGAGCTGAAGATTACTTATTCATTAAACATCAGGAATAGTCGTAATTTTTTCAGGAACCACTCAATAATTCTGTCTGTGCTTTAATGAAGAAAAGCATTACCATTTGTGGTATTTATTTGTTTTCATTTTGTATATTTCATTTGACATTTTGTAATTTTCATTATCACTTTTGTCTTCTCTTAATGTTCCAGTTGCAGGAAAGTCAGAAGAGCTGCTGGAGAGCTCAGAATCTTACCATCCTGCTGAGCCTACTGGCCAAAAAACTCTGGTGGATCCTCTGTCTGCTTCTGGCAATCCCATCAAAGCTGCAATCCCCCCACCCTCACAGTGGGACTGCAAAAAGAAAGCCGAACCTTGTGGAGATGCATCTGAATTTCCTCATGGTCTTCCAGCAGACCTTGAGGAACAGCGGAAGTTCCTGACAGAACAGTGTATTGCCTCCTTCTGTTTGTGTCTCAGCCGCTTTCCCCAGCACTACAAGAGCCTCTACAGATTGGCATACCTGTACACATACAGCAAAACACACAAGGTGAGCAGACCACTGATACAATAGCTGACGCTGTGTTTATTGCCCAAGTAAACAAACCATATTGTCATTTGTACTAATTCAGAATCTCAGTGCTAAAATACAGCAGATAAGTTTGTTTAATGCAGTCTGGGATGTATGGTATGTTTTGGGAATTATTCAGCTCTCAGAGTGTCTGACTCGTATGTGAGGCCAGTTGAGTTGAAAATTTCTTTTTTAATTACTGGACTAAGTAATCTTTTTATTGTTCAGCAGAGAATTACCTTTTAGATATGTCACATAAATTAAGATGTTCTCATAAAAATGACATCAATTATTTATTTTGCTGTTCAGTAATTGGTGTAAACACATCATGTGACACAGACTTTCTGGGTATCTTGGGTCTTTGTAGAATGAAAGTTTTCCTGCTGTCAGAGCATAGAGGTCATCCTGAGTAAAACAAAATTATTTGCTGTTTAGAAATCACTGAGTGAAAAATGTGTCAGAGATCCTACTGCTCATGAGCCAGTGAGTTTGGATTAAACAGGAATAACAATGTCTTGGTGACTGTAATAGTATCAGCTCCTATTTGAGGTGAGGGCAAAATAACTTGCTTCCTCCAGCATGGCCCTTGCATGTTCTTCATAGTAAAATTAATTCCAAAAGCCTTCTGCTATGAATTATTGGTTTGGTTTTAAAATGATGTCATTCTTTATTTTACTTCTGCATTTTTCTGTTGTTATAATCCTTTGTCTTTCTGAAGTATCAGTAAAATGTGTATGAATAGTAGGTTGAAATTATCAGAGTTATTTCACTAATTGTCATAATCAAGGTTTGAACTCATGGATTTTGTATTGGAAGTCTTGCATTACATCATACGCTGCACTGCATGGCTTCCTCAATTCTCTTCCCCACCAGTACTGCAGCTTGTGTGGAAAATAGCAAAGGGAAGGTAATGGAAACGAATCATACCCCTTGCCTCACAGTAGAAAACACTAACGGTACTGCTGTGAATTGAGCAGTAGCATGTCTTAGCAGTCTGCTGAAAGATGATGAATATTCCGTTTGGCCGTACAGTGATTATCCAGAAAAATATTACCTTTTTTTAAAGATAGCTTGTTTTGGAAACATTCTTATGCTGTTTGTATGTGACAGTTGTTAATTTTTCCATGGAGCTAATCATTAATGGGAGCCATAGATTCCTGCAATCTGTCATTACTGTTGCTGACAAATGATTTTGTATCAACATTCAACAAAAAAGGCTGCCTGTTTTCTATTTATTGGTTCAAATAGCATGTCCTTGCCTGAGGAACTACTTGCAAAACATTTTCTTCTATTTTTTTTTCCTGAGGAAGCCTTCTCTTTTGCTTTTTGTATCTCTCTCTTCCTATATAAACATCAACTTGGTGATTTGTAATGTTTTTCTGTACGAAATACACATTGTTGTCTAAATCTGTCTCCTCTTGGAACTCAGAAAAATTGAATCCTGCCTGTTTGAGCCTCATAGTTACCAGGTTGGCTTCAACTAGCATTGTTGGGTTTTACTGTCTTTTTTTATTCTCTGCATAACGAACAACTACTCAACAGTGCAAAAAAAAAAAAATCTTCCTACTGATAATATTGTATACTACATACTTTCATGAGGTTATAATTTTCTTTCTTTGATCACTCATTCAGGTTCTTGTGTAGAGCAATGTCAGATGTCTGTGCTTTAACGGTACACTACTATGTCTTTAGTGGGAGTTACACTCCTGAACAAACTTAAAACACAAAATTCATCTATGCATTTTCAGCAATAACTGCAGTAAGGGGTATGCTTAGATACACTGATGATAAAGCCTGATTTAAAAATGAGATAAATCACATCAGGTTGAGTCGCTGTGGGGGCAGAGTCGATTTCTGGTAAATTTTAGAAAGCTGAAATTAATTTTTAAATGCATATAACCATCTTGGAAAATTCAGCATTTATGTACCAGTGCCAGGAATTTGTATGAAGAATTTAGACTGATGGCCAAAATTCATGGTTGGCTGGGAAAGGAGAGGATTGGCAGGTCTCCATAGTGCATAGAAAAACAAGTTTTCCATATGCAATCTGTTTTCTCCCATTTTACAGTATTACCAGTTTTGCTGTTGCGAGATTAGTAAAAATAGTTGTTGAGTGCTTTTTTTAACATCCTTTTCAAAATCTTTCAACATTTTGTTTGGCTACGTGTTCTGTTGTTTTTTTTTCCCCTGCAAAATTCTGCTATTTGGAGGCTATTTCTCTTTGGTTTATTCTGTTATCAGAGCAAATTTGTACATAGCTGTGTTTTGTTGGAATAAACGTGCAGTAAAGTAAGGATGAATTTTCAGAAGTTACTTCATTGCCACTTTGGGCAGTAGTTTTAGTTTCCCATTCACCTTGTCTGTGTCTTGAAGTAAAGTTTTCATCCTTTGTGATTTTTACCTCCAAAATGCGTGTTGGCACAGTTTGGAAGGAGAAGATAGGACTTGGCAAGATGCTGTTTGTCAGTGTAACTAAAAAGTTTTGTGAAAAATATTTGCCTTATCGTCCCTATGGATCAGTATGTAGAACTAGTCTGCTACTCTGCAACCAGCAGATTGTCGGAAATAAAAATATTTACTTACGTGCTTTTTTATACATGCTTATACTTATGTGCTCAAAAAAAAAATACTCTGTATATCCTGAAAGATTCTGCTTGCAGATTATTTGCATGATTTAGCCTTTTTAAGTTAGTATCTTCTGTTGTGTCCATTATTAACAGAGCCCTTAATGGGGAAATTAATGTCAGGTATAAGATAATGTCAGTAGCATGACAATTTAGTCAAACTAGGCATAATATGTGCATGTAAAAATTACAAGATTATATATATATAGGTTTAATATATACTTAGAGACAGGCATAATCTGTAAGCATAATAGATGTAAGCATCTCAAATAGCAACAGTTTGGTAATAACAGTTCATTCAAAAGGCTACCCTTCAAGGTCAGTAGTCTTTTAATTTTGCTTTTATTTCATGCAGTAGCACTAGGGGGTTTTTGAGACAAAGCCTTCTAACAGATTACAAAAGAAAATAGAGGGAGGGATTAAGGTGCAGTAGGATGTTTTGTGCACCTCTCAGCAGCACTTCATGGAGTTTCTAAGTTAGGTAAAGGTGGCTTCTGACACCATTGAGTTAAGGGGTATCCATCTCAAATGACTCAGATTTCCACCTGGTTGACCATAAAAAATTTTCCTTTTCCACTTTAACAATGCTGGTAAACTTTTTTGCAAGTTGTTGTAGCCTGTCAGTCATCTTGTCTTTGAATCTTGGGGTGATGAAGATGTGGGAGGCAACAGCTGAACTGGAAAGAGTACTTCATAATTGCCCTGAGTCAGACAGCTAAATCCAGCATTTCAGACTGGCAAGCAGTGTGCCAAGAAGAATAAATCCTTTTTGCTATGTCCTGGATCCCTTCACCCACTCCTAATAACTTCATCAGCTAAAACTAAGCAGAGCAGACTCTGTGAAATCTAATGAGTTGAGACCAGCTCAGGCGTATTTACTGGGAATAACTGATCATGCTGATTTAAGGAGAAGGGTAGTGGAAAATCTGTAACTACATCTTTTATTCCTATTAGTTTTGATTGTGTGAAGTTACCGTGTAATTGCCCTATTTGTCTGAATGATCTTTCTTCCTCCCAGCTAGGTTACTGTCATCATCTTGTTCAATAAAAGCCTATGAATTATATGTACCGAATACATGCCTATGGATGGTCAGTGTAATATGCACAGCAGATCACCAGAGCATGACGCTACACTTAATGATCTCTTAAACATTTTCATCGTAAAACTTAGGTTCAGGAATACATCCATAGCTAAAATTTGTTTAGACTGGAATTTTATATTTAAGCTTTGTGGTAGTAGCTTTCTTAAGGGTTTTGTTTTCCTTTAATTTTTATGTGATACTTTTACCTGTAAAAATCAGATTGCCGCATATTAGGCAATTTTTTACTTCGTTTTCACACTTGGAATTTGCTTACATTTCTGATGACTATGATTGGCATAAAATCAAGCATTTATGTGTCTGGATCTTGGATGTTATGATAGGATTATTTTTTCTGGATTCTGATTTTAATCAAAACAGGATGACTCTCACAGAAGATCAGATTTTTGTAGGTTCTTTTCTGTGTTGTATTTTCTTCTGTATGTATTTCAAAGTATTTTGCAGGCTTAGATTAATAGGATTACAGAAATACATGCTACAAAAGAAGTACTGTAGGAAAAAGTTAGTATACAGTTAAGTTTACATACTTTGCTTTCTTCAGTCTCAATTAAATTTGATACTTAGTGATAATAATTAAATTTACTGTTTTCCTCTGACTAGCCAGAAAGTACCTTGTGATGTTTATGAGTGAATATGTATTTGTTCCACACCAAAAGAAAAGCTATCCGAATCCCCTTGACTGTTGTACACTGTACTCATGAAGGTCCTAAGTACCTGTATCAGCTCTCTGAATGAAGGATTTTTGACATCTGTAAATATCTGCTCAGTATTTCCAGTGTTCAGCTCTCTTGCACATGAATCCATAATCAGCATTTTGCTAGAGGGGATGCTCCAGTTCTGGTATGACATTGGAGATTTCTGCGTGATTACTGTCATTAGGACAAAAGCACTTATGATTGAGCAGGGCTTTTACTGCTTCACCAGTGTCTTGTAAAGAAAATAATCTGGAATACAGGATAAGAACTTTAATAATACCCCCTCACAAAAAAAAAAAATACTACAACCGGAATATACTTCTTGGATGCACGTGATTTAATCAAATTTATGATTCACAGAAGCATATTTCCAGCCCACAGAACACAAATCAGAATTCCACATTCGCATTTGTCTCTATGAAGCAAACATCTTCCTCTTTCTTTTATCTGCTCTGTAGTGAAGAGATTGTCTCTAAAAAAGCCAGTCTAATGCGACTTTAATGCTACTTTCTAATACTGAAATTGAAAATGAAGTAAAGCAAAACTTCCGTCCGTGAAACCTTAACATTAATAATTGTCCCATCTGTTGGTAATGTTTTGCCTGGAGCCAACAGCTGTCCCTAGTTCTCAGCTGCACAAGAGGTGTTCATGCATTGAACTCTTAGAGGGGTAGTGCTTTTATGAATTTTTGATTGTTGTCTATCATTTAGTTTCCTACTGATACTTTCTTTATTAACTCACTGAGTACTATTAACCAAATTTGCTGACAGGCATGGAATTTGCCCGGGAGGTTAAGTGAAATTACATGGAGGGCAATGGCTGGGTAGAGGTAAATGGCCTGAATTCACCACCCCACTAAGAGAAGGCTGCAGTTTAATTCTAAAAGTTGCCTCTTCTGTTAGGCCTGGGCACTGGCAGGTACGCCTCGCAGGTAGTTAGCCCTAGGGAAGAGCTGAGGGGTGGCTTCCAGAGTGTGTGTGGGTGGAAACTGGGGGGACTGAGGGACAGTGGGGCCAAGGAGGCAGTAAAGGGCCTGGTGCATGGAGAGGAAGGCTGTGGGATACCCAGGACAATGAGTTCCACTGTTTCCCAAGAAACTTTATATTTTTCGATACAAATTATTTTATATCGAGCAAAAAAATATTTTATATTGAGCTTTTAACAAAAAAAAAAGGTGTTTTAAATATACCTTCAGTTCAGGTTTCTGTAGGTGATAGGAGATGGAGGGTGGAGCTCAATGAAAAAAAGACAAGAAAGGAAAACTTGATGATATATGAGGCTGGATTCAGCAGCTGTAGGGGACTGACTAGTCTGCTGGGGCTGATCAGTCTGGATGCTTGCTCTGAGAAGCAAGCTGGCCTCTCTTTTCTGAGGGATGTCTTCTCCAAATCACATGCCTTTACAAATACTGTCAGAACAGCAGCTACGTGGAAAGTGAGAAATGGCAATGCAGGTTAATAAATAAAAGCAAGCAAACGCTTTGTATGTCTACCTGTGGTGGCATTTCTGTCCCCTGCCTGCAACTCACCTGCCCCGTTTCGTCCACAGAACCTGCAGTGGGCCCGCGACGTGCTGCTGGGCAGCGGGGTCCCCTGGCAGCAGCTGAAGCACATGCCTGCACAGGGCCTCTTCTGCGAGAGGAACAAGACGAATTTCTTCAACGTAAGTTTATACAGCTGATAAACACACCCGTACTTTCTCAGCCATCTTTTTAACACCTGTTTCTCATTTGAAAGGTTTGTGAAGGGACAAGTAATGTGAAGTTAAGTAAAGGCGCATTAAACAAGCCATGAGTGGCTAAAGGAAAGGCTGAATTGTATTACAGAGATATTTACTGGGATTGTGCTCTCTTGAAGGGAACCACGTTAGAAGGATTATTTCTGATGAGCTTGAAAACATGGGGAGAGAAGCACCGACATGTCTCAGTTATGCATCATTTACCATATACTTGATGGTTGAGCCGTCTATAAAAATTCTAATTCCGTTCATATTAATTATCCTCTTGTTTATTGCTTCTCAACTAGACTTGCACTTCCCATGACAAAAGAATAGTGCTAGTTGCTCTAAGAAATTTCCGGAGTTGGAAGGAGCTTTCTTGCATTCAGCTTTTGTAGCATGGCTCAACAGAAAGAGTATTTCGAAGTCCAACAGTGTAGTAGCAGCACTGTTGTATAGACTGTCCCTGTGTCTGTGGTATCTTCTAGTCCACAGAGTTGTCTGTGCCTCTCAGTGACATAGGACACAGAATACTTCTGAGACTTAAATGAGCATTTATCTACCAAATTCCCTGTTGTGATTGTGACTTAACACATTGCTGCTGTCCTCAGTATCTCTGGCTTTTCTGTGGTACATTCTAGGTTTTTGTGCCTTCTGCTCTTTTGTGATAGGATTCTGTAGCTGGTTTGTGGCTCGCCATGTGTGGCGAAAACCTGGAGATGTTCTGTTTATCTTCCTGGACATATGTTATATGGTTGCCTGTGATTGCGGTGATGGAATTTTGTGTCTCTGCTCTCCCATCCAGTGCTTCTGTTTTAATATTTTAATTGTGAAATTTATTTCCATTTTATATCTCTTAACATCTATCGTAATTTTTGCCGGATGTTGTGTTAATTAGCACCTCTGTGCAAGGTTAAGTATAAGGTAAGTGCTCTTCTCTGATTATAATCCCTCAGATAGGTTGAACAACTAAGGAATACTGACAGTGGTTCAAAATTGTCATGGATTAGTCTGCAAAAAAAGCTTCTATGTCACTGCATCTTTCTGGATAGAAATTTTGATTAACAAATACTCCTAGCCTGATAGGGTATAGACCAAACAGTTGTGACCTGATCGAGGACTACGTGGCTGTGTTCTGATTATTTCCCTGCAATGTCCACCTGCTTTCCCTACAAGAATCCTGCAATGTAATTAACTCTTCAAGCTGGTGAATACTTTTGCTCAGATCCAGATAATGCAAGTATTCTCCTATAAGTTAATGAAATAATCAACATGCTTGAAGTCAAGTGTAACTTTGCATGATCAAGGCTGACTTGTTCATCATTATGGGGTTAAATGTCAAGGGTATCATATGTTTCATGTATGAGGAAGATGAGCAGTAGGCAACTGAGCAGTGTGTATAAGGGAGTGTTTCTACTTGAAAATGTGAATTACCACATTAAGAGAGATCAGTGGTTGACCTAAATCATGTCTAGTTTTTGAATGCTAATGCTTTAATTTAAAGACAGATTCCATTGTATCCCTAGGTGGATGTTTCCAGCAGTATTTCAAAATAGAATCATTGCTTATTCCGCATATTGATCTTTTTATACTCTGAAGGATGAGAAGTGCTAGTATAGATATAGACCATATAATAATTCTATTTTGTAAATCAACAAAAACTTAATTCCCGTAATTTAATATTACTAATTTTCTTTAATAAGAAATTAAATACACTTTGAAATAAAAGATAACCTTCAACAAAAGGTGTATGCTAGCCCAGTGCAATATATCAGCAATGCTGTTAGAAAAGAGATATGTGTGAAAATTATGTTCTCAGCTTGAACTTGGATCTGCCAACAGGCGAAGACAATGTTAGTCTAGAGTCATCCATGTAGACTGCTACCTCCAAGCTTGAGAAATTGCAGTTTGGGGACTCAGCTCCAGTGTGTCTCAGCTATGGTGATAGCGTAACTAGGACATGGAGTGCCTCGGACAGCAAAACAGCTTGTTGAGGCCTTTGTGAATCAGTGCTAACATCCTGATTTACTGCTGCACACATGTAGGTTAGTCTTCTTGTTAACAGGTACCATCTACATTATGCGTTTAGCATGATGAAATATTTTGGTGGTCTCATTTTCTACCCAGCTATATTTTCAAAATCTTCTTCAAGTAGCACTCTGGGTGGAACATGTGGCAATAATCCAGTACAGATGATACAGACATAGCACAGTGAGCAAATCCAGATCCAAGCGAGACAGGGCTGCAAGTGCCCGTGAAAAAAAGCTGTTAGTGTCATCTGACATACCAGAATTGGACAAACCTAAATCTGTGAACAACTTGGGGGAAAAAATCTCTCAACACTGCATTGACCTTGTCTGGGTTAAAACTCAACTGGTTAGTTCTCATGCAGAGCTCCTAGCCAGGCAGTGGGTAAGCAAACGTACTGCACCATCTGGGTCAGTGCTCAGAATACAGACTTGTGTGTCATCCGTTGCATACAGATGGTGTTACAGCCCACTGTCCCAGCTAGTGTCTTCACATACAGAGTTGGGTGATAAAACAGAATTATAGAGCTCTACAAAAGTAAGTAGTTGCATCTAATCTTAGAAATTACATGGCCAACCTGAAGATTTTCTAAGCTTATTAATGTCTTACAGGGTTATTTTCAACAGAAACAGTTTGCCTAAAGTGTTTATTTGCTTCCAAGAAATGCATTTGGTTTTATTTTTAAGAACTCTTTGGCCTTTGTGATACAAAAGAGTTAAATGAATGTCTAAGTGGCATTCTGTAGATACTTTACTATTGAAAAAACTTTTTCTTCTGGAGCAAGTAGCCCTAGGGTTTTTAATCTCTTGTACAGAAGATTCAGGGCTGTTGAAATTACAGCTGACTCAATTTTACAAGTACAAACAACAGTGTGCAAGAGAGAAAGCTAGCAGCTCAAAGACAAGTAGGGGCTGTGCCAGCCTGCTCTTCCCAGACATTTTATAAATCATGCATACTCCTAGTAGAATTATTTATGAAATGTTTATGACAGCAGTGTATAAAAAGAAATAAACCTGGGTAAAGCTGTCTCCTGTTAAATTTTACTGCAGAACTGCTGGTCTGAATCTGTGTGTCACGGTCTGTTGTCTAATTTGTTAGCTGTCACTCAGCTGCGACTGAAGTCTCTTTGAATTCATTTTTTCACTGTCTTCAGAATCAGCAAAAAAGTCATGTTCACTTAGCCCTGATTTCTTCTCATTTGGCATATTAGAATAATGTCAGGATGCACAGAACTTCCCTTTTTCAGTTTTAAGAAAAAAAATGCTTATTGCATTATTGTGCCTATTTGTTTCCCAAACAGAAAAGAATGGTCCTGATTTTCAAGGACCAGAGGTTTTTGCACGGTCAAGGCCCTGCTAGTGATGGCAGTCACTGTATGAATGATTATTGCAGTTAGACTTACAGGAGTTTTAGCTGTGTTCCTATAAATGAATACCAAGTCTTTTTTGTTTGGGCAGTTACACACTTCTCTATAACCTACATGTACAAGTACACTCTAGCTTTTCTCTTCTTTATCTGTGTGTGTGTATAAATACATAGAGAGACTTTTTTTTTTTTTTTTAAAGAGGGTTCCACGATGGTTTCTATAGTAACTAAATTAGAAATTAATTTACCAGGAGAAAGAAAAATCCCAAAGCATTGCTTTATATAGTAGACCACTTTTTTATATATTCAGATTTCATGCCACTGTTAAAACAAAGTTAAACTTTACACACAGATGATGGGTATTCATCAGTCTGTGGGTGGATGGTGATTGTGAAAGATGCATTTTGATGGTTGAGCTCAGTGTACCAGTAACTTCTCCATATGGTTTAATATACAGTATCTGTATTTTCCTGGCAAATCTTCTGTGGTAATAATAATCTGTTGTAATAAAGATCTTGATACGCATCTTTGGTAATTGTTCCCCACATATGAAAGCTGTGCGTGCACATAATATACTGTAATGCAGACATTCATGTGCATGAAGTCTTGCTGCAGACTGTTAAGAATAATTGTTCCATTTTTAATTCCAAAGGAAACACAGTGTGTTTATTCTCTGCTGTATCCCTGAAGCTCTTAATTTTGTGGTCTGAGTAAGCAGGGTCAAATTAAGGTAGCAGCATCCACTGGGAGCCAGAAGCTGAGAGAGCGCAGTGGTTTCACTTTAATTTGCCATTGTTCATACCAGGTGTGACTGGGTACTGGTAGGAGACCTCTGTTACGCAGAACTGCAAGTTGTGGACACTGGGCACTTGAAGAATAAAGTCTTAAGTTTGGTGCTGCAAGTTTCTAGAGGTAGTTCTTACTATAGCATGGTGATAACCAGTGGGTGCTTTCTCTGTTACTCTCCCTGTGTAGCAGGTTCTTTCCCTAGTTGTGTTTCAGGTTGAGAATTACGTCTCTTTGTCCTACCAGAAGAAAGTTGATTCTGAAGAGGAGAGAAAGGTGCAAGGGCTGACTCTGTTTTGGGATTCTGTACAACCAGAGCCATACAGGTGATCTTGAGATGTAGGAAAGAAGGCTGTTATGAAGTCCCTAATATAAAATCATGGAGGAGAAGTTCATTTGGACTGTTGAGGGGAGGAAAAAAAGGCAACATGCCTCAGCTTTCCTGGAAGCTGGGCAGTTATATCAAGGAAGTTTCATTATATGCCTCAATTGTTTTTATACCTTACCTTAGACATACATTACTGGTCACTGTCAGAAACATGGCACTGAGTGAGTATATGGGATTTTCTTTTGATCTGATACAGCCACCTTTTGTTTCTTTCCCAGCTCCTGAAGTGTAACCTCAGCATTAATGATTCCCATGACTTGAATTAAAATGAAATGTTTGTTACAGAATTTAATGTCTCTGGTGGTGATTACAGGCTGTATATCATCTAAGGGAAGAGGGAAATCTGTTAGGGTGGTCTCAACCTATTCTAGGCATTTGTTCTGCCCAGTCTGAGGTTGCTACTAATGTTGACCTGAAGAACCCCCAAGAACCACACAGGGCCAAGGGCAGCTCTTCAAGGCTGACTGTGGCAACTTGACTGAAGCCTCAAGCTCGCTGTTTCCTACCATGTACTGGAAAAGCCTGAAACTAGAGACAACAGCAGACTAAAATCACTTTCCCAGAACTTTTACTGCTCCTCTTTCCTTCCTGTCCTTGGCTGTTGATAGATCTGGGTTACTCTCCTCCTGCTTATAGTTGGTGTGTGTCTTTTCAGTTGGCAAGTCTGCTTCCAGCTCCTAGACATATGCTATGTGGAACATGAGCCTTCTGAGAAAAATAGTGCCATTTGAATCAGATTGGGGGAACAGGGAAAGAACTTGATGAAAGTTACTGTGCATACATGTGAGTTGAGATTGTGTCTCAGCGTGGCAAGAGTTTGAATTTAATCATGTATGAGGGCTCTAAGAGAATTAATGGTTATGTTTTAGCTTGATCATGATTGGTTCCAACTTTTTGAAAAAATGTTGGTCTCTTTAGTGCTTCTAACACTTTATGTGAAAATGAGTATGAGAGGATGCCAACTCAAGTTTTAAAAAAAAAATTAAAATCACAAGTGACATCCCAGAAATCACCAGCGTTTAGTTATTCAATTTTGCCCTTCTTGCTTCTGAGTGGTTTGGATGTTGTTTTTATGCAACCACAATGGAAAAGAAACCATAAAGGAATAATTATTTTTATTTTTATTTTTAATTCCAGCAGCTAGATAATGCTTGAAACTTAGTACCATTTAATAGGTGCTATACAAAAAAAAGTGTCTAGAAAAGGTGACCTCCACCATTAACACTGATCTTCTGTGTAGTTGCATGAAACAAAATAATAATGATACCATAATGACAATACATGTTAATAGTCTAATATTTTTATGCTGCTTTTTCTTTTTTATGCTTATGGTAGGCAGATAGGAGCATCTGGTTAAAGGATGGTTAAATGCCTACCTACTTTAAAAGACAGACTTGTCTTTAATCTTTTCAGAAGATGGCCATATTGTAGCCATGAAATATCTGTGTTTTCACTGTGCAGGAAATACGTTCTGAAAGAGCGAGCTTTCTGCTTTGTAAAAGTGCCGTTCAGTAAACACAGGTTCTTCCTGCCAGCTTTCTACTGACTATGAAGTTTTCAGATGTTAAGTAAAAGACTTCACCCTGCTACGTATTTTCTTCATGTGCTAGGAAGAGCAAGCTACTTTATGAAATGGTTTGACAATTTAGAAACTAGGACTGTCCGCGGTGCGCTGATGTGCTGTTAGGCGGCACTATGCTGCAGGGAATCTGTGCTGCAGAGGCGCTCGTGTGAGCCAAGGCTGTACGGGTCACCCAGTAACTCTCCTTAACAAAAGATAACAGAAACCTTCCTGTTCTGCATTGGGGGTGAGTTTGAGCTAACGTGCTGCCTGCCTGGCTTGCTTCCTCAGTAATTTTAACAAGCATTTCATCGCTTTTCCTATGTTCCTGACTAATGTCATTATAAAGCTATTGTTCGTCATCTCTGTGAGGAAACCATTTCTGGTGTGCTGAAGAGACACTTGTGTGGAAAGCTGCTGAGGAATAAATAAAAACACCCCCAGGAGTCTCTTCTGAGCCAAATGATTGTATAATCCTATGCCTTAATTTGTGAATACAGTCAGCTGTATAAATGGCAGTTATTTTATGGTTACAGTGTAAGTTAAAGTTTTGAAGATTGAAGAGTGAAACCAAATCAGTGTCTTCCCATCTTCTGCTCCTTGTTTTGCTTCCTTTTTGGTCTCTGTTAATTTTCTCCATTTCCCTTCACTGTATCTTCTGTGGAGCAACACCATGTCACAGGCACAGTGCTCCCAGCAGCCATCATTGAACATCCAGCGAGCTACAGGACAGACAAACTTGTACTGACAAAAATCATTGTGTCACTTGTCTGCAGATTCAGGAAGGCATATTTGCGTTGATTAAATATAATTCCTACATACAAGGTTATTTTTGCATCAAGTCTAGAAACTTTTTTTTTAAGGAATCCTTGAATTTTGGATAAGTTGGTTCATTAAAATGCATAATGAGGTGATAGCCTGGCCTTTCTCTCAAACCATGACTTGAAAGTCAATTTTATAAAAGTGAATGTATGGAAGAGAATTACTGTTTTCTCTGACTCCATTAAAGTTACTGATGTTAATATCTGTGTTTGAAACAGGCAGACATTTTCTATGAGGAAAAAGGTAGCTTTTTGAGAATGCACATATTTTAGTCAAGTAAGCATATTAATCGCCATTGTTTTTCTTGTCTAGCATGGCAAATGGCTTCCACTGGGGGAAGGGGAAGCGGGAAATTGTGATACTAGTTGCCCCTAGAGTAAGAGTTAAAAGTTTATGATTTCTTTTCTGACTTTACCCCCGACAGTTGTTCTTTTGCCAAGAGCAAGCCATTTTCCCTCTTTACCCCTTTTTTTTCCCCACTTGTAAAGTTACTGTAATCTACTCATACATCTCCCTCCCAGATTTTCTAATGTTTTAATCAGAAGAATGCTTTTAGTATAGGTACAAGGGAGTTTGTTCTCATTCTCTCTCACTTGCTCTCATGTGTGCTCACTTTCTTATGCAATCTTAATACCAACTCTAAAAAAAGGTAAGCAAGGAGTTAACTGTGCAAGTGAAACTTTCATAGTGATTGGATTAAGACCAGAAACCCAGTAAGCAATGAAGTCTTAAAGTTGCCTAAAAAAAGCTAGATAACTTTTTCAACCTCTGCCCAACATGTTATTTACAGTTCTGCACTCCATCCTCTTGGAAAAACAGAACTCATCAGTGAAAAATGTCTGTCGTTCACAGAGTTTTCTGTCTCGATATATGCATGCTGTTCTTTCTGGCTAAATTTGCAGGCTTCCAAGACCCAGCTAGTAAAGATGCCAATAAATCTAAATCTCTGGAGATACAAGCATGGGGTTCTGAACTGTCATTTGTGCCAGTGGATATTAAGCAGCTATTTTTTTTTTTCCATTCTGTTTCCCTAGGAAAAGTTTCTTCTTTTGTTGCATAAATGAATTTCTAGTCAAAGGTAAGCTAGGGAACAAATAACCCTGAAATAAATGAAGATGTGGCTTTGTAGAAGAGAGATTGTCATGGAGATTGTAGTGGGTTACAGGAAATAAAGCAGTTTTAAAGCTGGATTTTAAAAGTTTAACAGCAACTGTTTCACCTACTCAGTATTTGAAAGGTGCAGGCTTGCTGGAATACTGTGTGATGAGTGTCCTTTTACAAATGTGTAATGAATTAATCCATAATTTGATTTTTTTTTTTTCCATCTGCCAGCTGTGTATCAGATATGGGTGGGAGAGCTACCTTTAGACACTTACTGAGGTTAGTTTTAAACTTAGGTTAGATTCTTTCCTTTTAAAAAATGCAAATAGGAATTTTTTAAAACTAAATAGATTTTTAAATACAGTAGGAGAGCAGAGTTTTAAAGGTGATGATCCATGAAAGGTCTTTTAAAGTACATGGGTTTATATTATATGTCTGCTATCTGGTTATCAGACTAGTTTTTACAGCCTCTTACTGTGAGTTATTTAGTTTTATCATAGAAATAAATGCAAAAGCAGTTACGTCACTGTAGACTGCTGCCTAAACAAAACAAAGCAAACAAAACCAGAAAAAAGTAACTTTGGAATCTTAGAAGAACATGCGAGACATAAAATTGGATCCTTTTAATTGGCTGGTATTAGCATTTTCCTTTCCCCTACAAATTCCTACAGCCTCTGACTGAAGGCTTTGACATAACTCCTTTTAATACCAATGTGTAGAGCTCACACAAGAGTGTTGAACAGGCAAGTAGTGTGTATGTGTCTGAAGTTGTATCTCATCTTTAAATAGCCTCTCCTTTTGTTCTAAAACTGGTATCATTACTCTGAGGGACATAAATTTAATGGATGTATAGCCTGAATCAAGACATTCTCGGACCAATTTTCTTCAGCGCTGCTTTCTTAGGTGAAACTGTGACATAACCAAGATGAAGTATGTTTTTTCTTGATGGGCTGTTTCTACCAGTTGTATGGTAAGAGGATTCTGTGACACTAATTAAGGCCGTTTCTTCTTCTGTATATTTAATTTTGTAGATATTTCCAGGACTGTTTTTGTGGTAGGTATCAGCCTATATCTGCTCTTGCTCGGTATAGCAGTTGTCTGTTCCATATTCCAGGTATGACACATTTTTTCATTCCTGTGTCTGGTCTGTGTAAAGATACCAATCTCACTCTGAAGGTTAAAGGAGCCAAATGGCAATAAATGAACACAAAACCAGTTACCATCAGACAAACAGCTCATACTACCTTTCTGAAACCCTGTGACAATTTCATTCCACACCTGTGATAGCTTTAATTCACCTGGCATTATGATGATTTATTATAACTTTCATCCTTATAGAAAGAAGAAAATTAATGGTGAAATTAATTTTATTTTATTAAAGCAGCCTATTTCATGAGAAATATTCCTGGAATTACAGTTCTCAGCAGAGGGATCTAAGTATTTTTTTGTGGATATCCATTGCCTTAGTGTAAAAACGAAAACAGAAGAATGTGGGACGAGAGCAGTGTGGTACAAGTCTGTGTGTACATCTGTGCGAGTGGATGGCATTTATAGATAAATATTTTTAATTTAATGGCTACAGCAGGATATAATTGGCCAAATTAAAAAGGTTAAGATGGAGAAGACAAGATGGCAGATGATGATGATAGGTAGGAACATATGTTGTTGTTGTGCAGTAGCTAGTGTATGATGAACGGTTTGCTAGCTAACTGCAGTATTGCTGTGCAGAGCTTAGATGAAGATCCTGAAGCAGGAGTGCTCTGAGTAATGGTATTCCAGCTTTGGCAAAATTCCTAAAGCTAGCAGAGTAAAAATGTTGAATATTGTATAGTGTATTATTGTTCCAGACTGTTTGGCTCCTGTGGAGGAGGTAGGATTTCCTGGCATAATATGAACACTTTTGGAGTTTTCATGATAGCTACTATGTGAAACAGCAAGGGTTGACCACTTAAACAAGGTGAATTTCTCAGTCTCTTGAAAGGAATTAAAACAAAATACAGTTGAGTGGGTGAGTGAAAGTAATGAAGTCCATAGTGGTCAGTATTTTAGCTTGCTCTTCTGAATACAGATGTATTACTGTGATCCAACAA
This sequence comes from Scopus umbretta, assembly GCA_013400535.1. NCBI lineage: Eukaryota > Metazoa > Chordata > Aves > Pelecaniformes > Scopidae > Scopus > Scopus umbretta. The sequence continues at coordinate 23,081 of VZTL01058660.1, read as the reverse complement.
GGGAAGTTTCTGTAAGAGTTTTGAGTGAAAAATGGATTATTTCCAGGAACTTTATGACCTTTGTTCATTTCAGTTGCCTACACTTCATCTCCACTGGTTTGCCTACTCATCTTCTGCCAATAAACAGTTTCATTAATTTGGCTTTTATGACGTTGTTTCATTTTCCTATAGGTTAGAGCAAGCAAAATCAGAAAAAACACAGACCTCTCACTTGAAGCACTTCCTAACAATTACTCAGAATGAATTATGAATTTTGCTGGCTATTTGGTTTGCTGAGACAGAATAAAAATCAGAATTGAAAACTTTTACCAGGTCATTTTCTGTTTAAATCTTTATCTCTTCAGAGCTGCTCCCTGTGTGGATATTCAAAGTGTATCAGCACTTACACTATGATCTCCTGCTTAACAGACTGGAACTAGTGTGAGTCATTAATATAATGGTGTTTTCTTAAGGATTCAGATGTTTGAGATAATTTAATGAGCTTGATGTAACAGCTAAAATGATTTCTGTTTACACATACTTACTTTGTTCCCCCTGACAGACTACACTAAGGGTTTAAGAGTATGTGTTGGGGTTTGTTGCTTGTTTTTTCTTAATTAATGGTGTAACTATCAATTACAATATTTCAGGGTCACTGAGCTCCACTTATTCCAGTGATACTGACTCTGAAGTGACTAAAGTATTTCCAGTGGGAAAAAATTTGACAAACCTGAAGATAGGCCAGGCTTTTAGGTCTATGTAGGTCATCCATGGAGAAGCGTGTAGCCATCCCAAACTCTGTGACATTTTAATACTGTCATCTATCATGACTGATCTTCTTAATATAGAGTACATATTTTATGTTTATAATCCATGCATGTATGACAGCTAGTGGCAGATTCAGTGTTAAAAAACTTTAACAGAATCATAAATCAGATTTTAAAAACAAGTAAGGATTACAAGCCAGTATAGTTCTATAATGAAGGTGGGACTTTCAGTGTGAATGCAGTGCAATTATTTCAAAAGCATTTGCTTTGTAGCTTAAGAGAAAATACTCATAATAGGAATGCAAGTGTTGAAATATAATTTCTTCTGCAATTCTTTGTAAGCTGAAATGCTGACAATGGCATAAACTTAATCTTTAAAAATTACATTTGGTGACACTTAAAGGTGATGTTTTCATGCCTGTAATGAAGTAGTTGTTGCAGCAGGCTCAAAAGAAAAATATCTGGCTTGCTTTGTTTGCCCTTAGTCTGACATCTGTGTACTAAAGGTCTTCCTGAAAATTACTTCCCAACAGGTTTTAGGTCAGGATATTTTCATTGTCATTTTCTTTCCAATAAACAAGAAAGCAAAAGTATTTTTCTGAATTAATTCTACTAAAGCAAATGTTGCTTTCAGGACCAGCAAAAAAAAAAAAAACCTTCAATTTTTTTAGCATTTCAAGTAAAACATGCGATTACGTATACAGACTAATTTTTTGAAAGTTAAGCTAATTCAAAACAAAGTCTGAGATTTTGGGAGCTTAAGCCTTTACCAAATGTTTTTTGTTTTGTTTTTTAAACTTTTTTTTTTTTTTAATTTAAATTGCATCAGCAAATGAGCAATATTCCATACAGTTTGTATAAAACACTAAGGTATAAAAGTATTAGAAACTGATGAAAATTGAAATTAACAGTAGCTAGTCTTGTTTTTTGTATCAGAGTTGATGAGAATTAAAAACTAAACAGTTAGTGTTTGGCACACTTATTCCATATTCGTTATTCCTTTGCACAAATCTTGAAGTAAACATACTGCATCTCCTCCGTATCTTTTATAATTAAAAGTTCTTGCCTCTTTGCAAGAACAGCAAAGCAAGAAAAATTATTTGTGAATATTTTTTTCACTTTAAGTAAATGAGAATTCACCAGTTAGTGCCATACACAGCAGGAGTTACTTTTCAAAATTTG
>VZTL01058660.1:213-12053 GCA_013400535.1 Scopus umbretta | reverse complement strand
AAAAAAAAAAAAAAAGGAATAGGGTACCCTAGTCAGATCTTAGAGGGTTCTGATTTGAGATCAAATGGCTTTTCCACTAGCTCCTGCTGTCATTTTACCTCTGTCAGAACACTAGAGGAGTTAAAGTTTTTGTTCAATTCAGCTCTTCAGCTCTCCGTTGCTCTTGTTATTCTCAGCATTGATGAAAGATGCAAGTATTTCTCTGTGCTTCCAGATTGTGTGCACATACCAAAATACTAGCTGGTGATGGAACATGCCATTCTTGTCACTTTCCAAAAGGCTTTTAGAATTTGGTGGCTAATAGTGAACAGTTGAGTATAATTTTTTATTTAGTACCATTCCTGGTACGTATGGCACTTTATATTTTTCTCCTGGTTGGTAGTACTTGTTTATATTCATGCTATTTAAAAATATTGACAGTTCTTCACTACATTCTGATATGCAGCTCTCTTAGTATTTGTAAATAACAGCCTATGCAGTGACATTTACTAGCTTTTTCCATAATAGTGATTTGTGCCTAAATAAGCTGCAAAATACCCTACCTCTGTATATTTTGAAGGCTGTGGCTCATAAGCTACTAAACGTGAGTCTGAAGTCATAAGAATTCTAATGAAAATTTAATGAGACCTTGCCAATACCCAGCCAGAGATAGTCGTTAAACTACATATTGATATGTCACCTCCTAGTGATGACATGGCTCTTTCCTGACCAAGATGCAGTATGTATAGTACATAGATCTGTTTGGTTTTGTGTTGTATAGTACATAGATATGTTTGGTTTTTATGTTGCATCACCTCGAACCTACTTACTACTTCATACTTACAAGGTTAATCAAGAGAAGCTATTCCCAACAGGTCACTGAGGAAAAGTGTACTCTTGAAAAGTCCGTATGTGGTCCCCCAAAGTTAGATGACATGGCTGCATGATCACTCATAATGCTCTGAGATAAAGAGAAACTCATGTGTCTGAAGGATGCACCTTAGCCAGAAGGTATTGTAAGGAGAACGTTTCTAGGTAATTTTATATGAAGATGAAATTTTACATCAAGATGAAATTAAGATGGAGGCTCTTCTCCAGTAGTTTTAAGGATTATCATTTGATCGTGTTTTATGAGCTGCCGTGGGTTTAAGAGGGTTTTCTCTCTTCAAAAACTGTGATGGAAGCTAGTAGCAATTGTTTTCTGGACCTTTTGATTTATGTTGCTGCAGGCTCAAAGATAATCTTTCAGCAGGATCTCCTAATGCCATATATTCTAGTGATTTGGCGCTGACAAGAAAGAACGTTGAGTGCTTGATCAGTGTTGTTTTCTGAAATGACAGCGTTTTCCTCTGCACTGCTGATCTAACCTGAGACCCTCTAGCTTTTGGTATTTTCTGAGATGTTGACTTGGTGATATATTTGTAAAACATACAGGTGGATGTTGTTTTCTAAGCATTGTATGAATATACTGAAATATTTTGTAAACACTGGGATTTTATAGTTTTTCACTTTGATATTTTGATGTGTGTGTCATTATGCAGAAGAGACTAAAAGCTGAGAGACACTCTGTGCTGTCAGTGCAGGGATGCTGGATGTCAGCTGTGGGGTGGGAGTGGGCAGTTAAGCATTTTGTTTAAAAGAAAGGGATGTGGGATTGAAGAGCAGTTTCTGTTGGCATAAAAATTTGATTATTTTGGTAAAAGAACTGTTTAGCACTCTGACATCCTAATTTAAAATACTCAAAACCAGTTGAGTCTTGTATGTGGAGACTGTCTTGCTATTAAAAGGATAATCACTTACATTTTAGATAATCAGTAAGTTACATCTAGAACTTGGATATTTAAGTAGGTGAAAATGTATTTCTTCAAATCCTGTGAAATTGTTCAAGCCTACCGAAATAGTAAAAGGTAGCATCCTGCCTTAGAAAGAGACCCTTACTGCAGTGTTTCAGCACTAAGAATCTCTGAACAACTCATAATTCTACATTAACAATGTGCCGAATCTCAATAATTAGCATACCTCTTAATGTTACGAAGTTCTTGTCCTCCTTTTCTTTCTAGTAGCACGTATACTGCACTAGATGATGGAGATGAATCGGTGTAAGGCATTTGGAGACAGACAGCTTTAGGTACCCGTAAGGCAGGTAGGTAAGATTTAGCATTTTTCCTTTGCTGCACTCATCCACCCAACTTGAAAGTTAGCTGATGTTCTTGTGAAAAATCTGTCATCTTTTGCTTGTACCAGCTGCCTTGCCCTTGGCCCATTTGGACATTCCACAGACTGTATCATTCTGCCCATCCTTTTGACCATCTGTCTTACGTTTAACTTCTCCATTTAAGCATTGCTGTATTGTTATTCTCAGAGGAGTGGAAAGGCTACCTTTTGGAGAGTGAGACATTTGAGACTTACCCTCCAGACTTTAATGCTTCTGTCTCTGCATTAGATTGCTAGGTATTTCTGATCTCTCTTCTTCCTAGGCTTTGTTATGCTGTACTACTCTTGTGTTCATTTAAGGCAGGAGTGTTGTCAGAATAACGTTAGTAATACACTGTGCCAGGTTCACTGTTTTTGGCTGTTACCAGATGTAGGCAAAGATGATAGCTGATAGTTCTGTGTTCTGAAGCCGTTTTTGGTTTTCTTAAAATGAGGCTGAGATACCTCTCCCTCTGCCAGATAGAATCTAATACTGGTTGAAGTGCATGTATGCTGCTAGCTGTTTACTTTGTAGTATCTGGGAAGATGTGAACAGTTGCTCCAGTGACAGAAGTGTAGGGGTCTAGGTAAAAAAATCTCATGATCCTGGAACTTACCTTTCTCTGGGAATTGATGGCTTCCCCCAGCTTTGTGTTAGCCCCAATTCTCTTTCTGGTCCTGCAGCATCTGGTTTAGTAATAAGAACGAGTAGTGGGGCTTGACCTTGGCATGCCACTAACAGAGACCAGAACCGCCTGCAGACTTGCCAGTTGGCATTTATGTCCCCTAACATTTGTCATCTTCTATGACTTACTCATCATCCTTTGCTTTCAGGGGAGATAGTAATTTCTAGCATGTAGCTCATCTCATCCTAAGGTGGAGCCTGTAATAGCTCAGGTGAGCTACATGCTCTAAACGCCTTTTTCTCTCTGTAAAAGGTTTCTAGGTGATATCATTGAATGTGTGTGTCTATATCGTAGACTTGTGGAGTTAGATAAAAGGATTTCCACATCTTGTCAAAATAAAGAGTTTGCTGATGTCCGCAGGGGGCTAATGCTGTAGCTTACCCATGTCCAGGCAGAGGGATGGACTGTACCAAGCTTGTTTCATTATCTTTGAGCACCATCTGCATCTGATGCCAGGTGATCTCATTGTAGCAGATACACAGAAAAGATCTAAGCAGAAAAATCATCTTACAACAACAAAAGGCTGTCTGTTAAGCAAAACCAGAACCCCTGTCAGTCTCTAGCTGTGCGCTGCTAACCATTTCTTTTGGTGGTAAAGAAACCTTCCTGTGTCTGGCCCCTGAGAATGCCTAAAGAAATGCAAAAAGTTTTCCTTTCGAGAGTTTCGTATTCTTTCATTAGATTTCTGTATCAAGTTATGTGCTTATTAGAAGATCGAGAAGCATTCTGTATTCTTTGGATTACTGTGTTTTATATCCTCCCAAAGAAAGAATTCCAGGATCTTTCAGTCAGGGACAGGACATAAACCAAAATGTACCTCAAAAAAAGATATTGATGTAATAAAGGTATAATCAGAAATTCCAACATGGGTGAATACCTTTGGTGTTTTGAGTAGATAGAAGTGCCTGGATTGGCTGCAAGACATAGTGAATAAACTTACTGCTGATAATTTGATTTCTTTCCTAATCAATCCTTTTTTCTCTCTTTCCTAAAACACAGCTGGTAAAAGGGAGCACCTTCTGGAAGAAAGACAATAAATGTACTTGAGTAATTTGTCCGAAAGTCTTTTCATCAATAACTGACCTTCCAGCTCAAGGAGTTGTCCAGCTGTCCAAAAGGGAACCTTTTTTTACATTGGCAACAGGAGAGGAGAAGAAAAAAACAAAAGCATTCCACAGCTATATCTTCAAAACCACCTTTCCTTTAGCCCCCCAGATCTGCAGAGTAGCAAATTGAGGGGCTGGACAAGAGGGAATCTAAGGATTGTTTCTTAGAGTACTCTGGGGAAGGATACTCCACTGGTGCTGTTGGTGTTAATCTGGAAACGTAGCGTGCGGAGCAGTCTTCTTCATCCAGGGGATCATGCATTATGCACATACCTCCTGTGTCTCCTGGATTTTCAAGAGGGCGATGTCTGCCTGAGGCATGCCGTTGCAGAGCTCCGGAGGGAACACAGCTGTGTCATTGCTTGAACAGGATTGCACCTTCAAAACAGGTTTTAAGAGAATGGCCTGTCACTCCTCGTCGCTTTCCTCTCTGTCTCTCTCTCCATTGTAGCTATGGAGTAGAATGGATTCTTTATTTCCTTTTTTTTATAGTCTAGTTAGCCATTTCCCTTTAAAAAGAGATGATGTGACTTTATATTGACAGTGTTGTGAAATCACATGGTACATGGGAATCATCTGAGTAAAAACTCTAGCCTCCTGACCCAGTGAAGAAAACCCTCTAGATTCTTCCTGGCAAACAGCCAAACCCAATGTTTTGCAAAGGCTATCTGTAGACCTCAGTTTCTGTTTCACTAATTCCACCTGAACTTGTAATTCATCATCTTAACAAGACTTTTCTGGTTTTATAGAATTGCTTATGTAGTGAGGAAATGACTCCCTTTCCCTGCCTTGTGTGTGTATGTCCCCGGCTCGTGCTCGCACATAATAGTCACTCCAAGGGATGTGGCTTGCCTGTTCTTTTCATAGGGTTAAACCCAATTTAATATGTCAACTGTAAAATGATCTAGGAATGGAAACATCTTAAGTTTAAGACTCTAAAAATACATTGTATTTTGAGGAGAGAAATAAGAGGTGAAAATTGTCCGTTATGTTTCCTTATCAGCATATGATAATTGGAGCATGTGGAGCATTTTTATTTGTCAATATTTTTCATGCTGCTCTCTTGCTAAAATAATGCTGCAGAATTCCACAGATCTTCCAGAAAGCACTCATGCTGTTCATGCACTTCCAAGTGTGTCTGTGTATAAAAAAAGAAGAAAAAAAGAAATAGACAATATTTGCCTTGTAGACCAGGAATTGTAATCCTGCTTGGTTCTGATTTATGAAAAGGAAGTTGCTGCAGTTTTGCTTTGTTTCCTTTTCCAGGCTGATAAAATGTAATTTATCTATTATCATCGTACTATTTTTGATACTCTGTTACTGTACAACACGAACAAGACTAACAGCAGACAAGAGGAGTGCAGCTTATACTCTGAAAAAGTTTGTAAGATTTTTCAGAAATAGGCTAAGTTACTCACAGAAAGCAGGGGCTGCTTTTTTTCCCCTGATGACACAAGTCCCTGCAGCTAATAACTTCAATATTCTGTATATAGTTGCTTTCGTTTCTTAATACTTTTGTACCCACTTGCGTTCCTGTTCAGAGGCGGAATTGTTCCGCGACATACTGAATAGTGGTGTGGATGAAACGAAGAATTGAGGAAGAAAAATAATAGAACTATCTGTAGGAAAGAAGAAGAGCCAAAATCAGGTGACAGAGTAAAATAAGAAGAGATAATGGGAGCATGTTAAGATTGGATGAGAAAAGGAGGTTTAATGATTTGCTAAATGGGGGAGGCAGTGGTCGTAATGGTTACTCCGGGACTGGCAGGAAGTCGCGCGTCAAGCAAACACAAGCTTTTGGAATTGAACACCAGAGCGATGCTTTCAGAAAGGAATAGGGATATTCAAGGGTCTGTACTGTACTGTTGTAGCTGGAAAGAGTGAGATTTTGAATCCTGTGAGTCGAAACCATTTAGCTTGAACCATAGTCCTTTCCTTTTCAGGCACTCAGTGCAAGATTTTATGTTGACCTAGATAACTGCAAAGAGAGGACTTGAGTAAAGCTAGTAGTACTTCAGTATGTTGTGCTTAACACTGTATTAAAACACAGATGTGAAAAAGTTTAGGAAAATACGAGCTTTCCAGGGATTATGCAGTTGTGCTTAGTTCAACTTCTGATTTTAAAATACTGTGTAAGCTCTTGCATTATTAATCAGCGGCTTCTCTGCACCACTTTATTAGTTGGTTGGTTTTGTCATATTTTATAACAATCTTTAAATAATACTTAAATTAGATTTGGTTTTCATAAAGGCTCTTCTTAATAGGACATTACTGAGATTGACAAATAGTGGTTGAAGAAGTGTTAGTTTTTGCTTTGATCACTTGAAGGCAGCAGTGGAATTGAATTTGTTTTATGTGGTGCAACTTGCACTTCTGGGACCCTTGGAGGGGGGAAACACCCACCAAAAAAAAGGGCAAAAAAAGAGGGAATTAAGTCATAGCTGTAGGTCTTTATCTGTAGCAGTAGTTGGTTTATGTGTTTGCTTGTTATATGTGAGTCAGATCATCTGAAGTATAACTAGCATTTCTCCATTTCATTAAGAGGAGAAATCATGGAGCATTAGGAGAGTAAAGTTTGATCTCCGCTTAGAAAATGGCTTACTCTGAAGCTCAGCAGTATCATCAGCAGCCATCCCCAGAGAAGTCTGGGTTTTGTTGAGAACTGTCAGCCTTTCGTCCTTGGAGAGGCATTCCTAAACCCCAGGGAATCCCCTCCCGTAACGTTCTGGAGTAAGCAGTGTGGAGGAATAATAAGCACTTCCTTCCTTTCTATTTTCAGTGCCTGAACTAGAAAGTAACCACGATTGCTGTAGCTCATGCTCACAAAACCCTGTGCAGCATGCTCCTCTTCTCCTTCCCCTCTTCCCTGAGTCCTCAATTATTTTGCAAGGGGAGGTTGTGCAGCAAGTTTCAAGCTGAAAAAAAATTTAAAAGTGTCACCAGGAATATGGTATACTGACTTCATTATTCAGTTTCATATTTAATGTAAAATTCCATATTAAGCTATCCACAGAATTTTCTGATACTCCCAGATCTATTTTTTTCTAGCAGTTTGTATCAGGCTTGATTCCCTTGCCCCCAGCCCTTACAAAGCGTTTGTTTAGCCAGGAAGGCATGGAGAGCAGCTTGATGTTTTGGATCTTGAGAGGCGTTTTGGAGTTGTTGGAAGCGTCTCACTCCTTCCTCTAGTTTTGTGTAAACAGCTTCGCTGGCTGTTGCAGAAGGGAGGAGAACCTTTCAGCTGCGGGAATGGTGGCCAGCAAACAGGAGCGGTGCGTTGGATGTGAAATCCTTTTGGTGGCCAGAGCCAGAGACATTTTGTCAAGTGTCCTGAGTGCTGATGATCAGTAACAAAACCTTTCAAAGAACTGTAAATGCTTGTTACAAGGATCTGCACTCCTCTGTGTACTTTTCAAGGGAGGTACTTGCTAACAAATCTGAATTTTCAAATGATGATATGAAAACTTTAATTTTAGTCAAACTGAATAATGTTTTCCAGTCTCTTCCAGCTATTTCCTTACAAGCTTTGCATTTGTATCTTTCTTAAGTTTTGTTTAAAAAGCTGAGTGCTAGGCAGTTTTGTTTTAAAGTTGCAGTATATGATCTGAATTCAGAAATATTCTTCCTGAAGGTTATTGATACTTCGGAAGGAAAAATTCATGCCTCATGGGTGTAGTTTAACTTCTTTTTGGGAGAGGTTTTAAAGAGACTGTTTGTTTCTTTAGTCTCTCACTTAAATTGCAATCTTAAAGAAGAATTCAACATCACTCATGAAATACATTCTGATAAACTCACTTTAACATCAGTGTTTTGCATATCACTTAATAAAATCACAGTGGGTGGAATGAAGGTTGTTTTGACTCATAGCAGGTTTCTTTTTGCTTTTGGCTTGAGGCTGCATGTGAAACAGGCAGGTATGTAACATAGGACAGTAATTTATTTATTGTTGTTTTGCATTTGTAAAACTGCAAGTCAACACATGAAGACTTAGTGACTTCCCTCTTAAAATCAGCCTTTCTTTTGTAATTGCAATGATAGAGTAAACTTAAACACCTCTAATGTGAGTTTACATTTAAGCTGTTCCAATGTGCCCTGTTGTAGAAAGGCAGAAGAGCATCATTCCTCAAAATATGCAACTTTGTTTCTATCAGATGGACTCTGTCACTTTGACGGCTTTCCAGCTGCAATTAGTATATTCTGTCATTGCAAGTGGGTTTACTGCATTACTTTAATTTCTGGGGTAGCATTAAAATGTATGCACGGGACATGTGAGAAGGAGCTGCAAAATTATTTTCAACTGATTCTAGATATGGAATCTGAAAGCTCCCTCCAAGTGATCTGCCTAATTCAAATAAGGGTGAGATAATGCTGAAAAAGACCAGGAACCTACATGTTGGCTGTCGTCCATTGCTACAGTATGCATCTAAGCTGACCATAATTTTTTTTGTGTAGTTAAATTGGCTAAGTAGGTTGTTGCAATGTGGTGCCATAATGAGGCATTCAGTTGTTTTAGAATTTGGCAGAAACCCTGCTTACATTTGTGCAGAGAAGCAAAAAATACTAGCTGCAGAATGTATGTGTTTTATCTGTAGCTTGGAAGGAAAGTCATTGTATAGTTTGGGGGAAGAAAAAGCTTCTCTATTTAAATCAAGTATGCGCCGTTTTACGGAACTGTTACCTGCAAGATCTGTACATGCTGGAGAGCTACTGAGCTGCGTGAGCAGATAAGATCTTTGACACCAAGCCGCAGAGGTACTTGTGGATGTTGCTAGTTGGCGAGAGGAGGAAGCGACGGTTGTTCCTCAGGGGTCAGTCATGGTATGGTTTTAGGTACTTTCTGGAAAAGGGAAGCTACAAAAAAAAGTTCAGAAAGAAAGCTCCAGGGAACAAAGAGGAAAAATGGCTTTCTCTGTGATCACTAGGAAGTAAGAGTAGAGAGCATGAGGAAGAGCAAGAGTAAGAAAATTTGGCAGAACAGTCTGTGCATTATATCTAGTTGAAATTGTTGTTTCCTATTTAAAAACACTGATATTTGTGTGTTGCTTTTTCCCAAGTTCCTATACATCCTATGGAGTAGAATGTAGATTCTCTGAAGGTGTGCAGGGCAAGGGTCTGTGGTAGACAGGCCAGTTATGTATCTGCTGCTTTTGTGGTCAAATGTCATTTGATTGCAGTAATGTTTTTCTTTGCTTCCGCCTTGCATTAAGTTCTGAAGAATTTCTCTCACACTGAAAATAAAGCTAAAAATGTCAAAGCAAGACCTTTAAACAAGGATAAAAGAGTAACTATTTGTATATCCTTCTCTCTGAACAGGTTTGGAAAGCAAAATTAATTTTCAGTCAAGTATTCTTATCAATGAGACTATTCTTTCCTGCATTGTCACAAAATGGTATACGTGACCGGAGGATTTTTGTAGAGAGCTGTTACAGGAAAAGTTTCAGAACTGAATAAAGCACGAAGGAAGGATTTGCACTGATATAATGGCAGTTTTTGTGAATGGTCATAATATGTTTACATACAACATGCAAGCATAGTAGTATTTGCATTGCATTTTTTCAAATATGGTGACTAGTGTGTTGACAGCATCCACATTAAACACCTGAAAAACAATGTCCTTAGACTTCTTAGACATTGCAAAATCTGAGCTGACTAATCATGATTAAATTATATTTTCCTATCAGTCTCCAGCCTTGCTCCCTAAAGATTCCCTTGTCTCAGAAATTTAATTAGAAGGCTCAGGGTATATGCACAAATATTTGAATCTGCCACTGGAAAATGGATACTGCTGAGGAATCTGATTCTTCCTATTAGACTGGTTAGTGCCATGGTAAACACTGATGATATCAAGGCAGTAACCAAGTTCCTGAGACATTTAGTAACAGATTATTTGAAGATAGAAACTTGCTGTGGCTGTACAAGGGTAGTAGCTTTTGGGCCAGGATTTTAAGTTACTCCTTGTTTCTTATGGTAGTTGAGCTTTGGCTTAGGAAGGCGTGTTTACAGACATTTAAGAAAAATGCACAATATAATTTAGGCTTTGCTTGCTTTTTTCTGGGAGTAGTTCCGAAGCATTTTTAGAAGGTGCGCTGTGGCTTCTGCAAGCCTCCCTCTTTTGCTACTGGCAGCAGTCAGTTGACTTTAAATCCAGATCTCCCTGTCTGAAGGACCACAGCATTTGTCTGTCCATTATTCCTCTGACCCTCAGTGAAATTCCGTATGCTGCGGACTCCAACCCGTATTTCAAGATTTCTGTCCTTTTCAGTTGGATCCCTCTTTAGAGGCTTCCTCTTTTTTCTGCAGGGAATCTGGCGTATCCCCGTGGATGAGATCGACCGCCCAGGCAGTTTTGCGTCTCATATGAACCGCTCTATTGTGTTACTGCTAAATGTGCTGTCACAGCTAAAGGATTACAACACCTTGCTGAAAGTCTCATCTATGCTACAGAGGACCCCTGATCAGGGAAAGTATGATGTTTTTATTTTAATCCATTACTTTGTAAAGCTTTGAATATATTTTGTTGACTGTGTAACTATTTTATTTAAAGACTTCCTTAGTTTAGGAAAACAGTCTTTAGACAGATTTCCTTGGGAATATAGTGGTTAATTTTTGTCAGGATTACAATTCCACAATAGAGTCTAGAATTTCTCTGCATTTCTTTTGAAACTCAGAGCAGCCATACAGCTGCCGTAACAAACTTGCAGAGGTTTTCTGTCATGTGGAGGGATTCGCTGGTGGGACAGAGCATCCTGACTTTGGCACCCCTCTGCTGGCCTCTTGCATAAGAGCTATGTCCAGTGAGGGAGGTCACAGCCCAGGCATCCTGCCTTCCTGTAATCCTTAACTGAACAATGGTTATGTGCCTATTGGCAGCTGATGCTATTTAAAAAGCTTATCCTATTCAGGGGTGATCTAATTTTAATTGCATTAACCTTATTTAAGAAAAAAGAAGCCATTTAACATGAGCTATATACAGATTCATATTAATGGGAAGACAAAAATAAATATCTAAGGAAAACATTGAAGCAATTGGGGTAAAATTCTAGTAGCTTGCCGAGTGGGAAATGTTGAAACTGGTCTCGGACAAATGCTTGAGAAATTGAACTGAATGATTGATGTCAATAAGTTGGAGCCATTGAAGGTTTCTTCATGTGTTTTTGAGTGTGAGTGCATGTGAATTTACATAGATTGTACTACGTCTGGGAATATGTCACCACATGTTCAGCAAACTTGAAGCCAAAAATACTTTGACTTTTAGTATATCAGAAGTACTGGACCATAGAAGGTTTAAATTCTGTCCTAAGCAAACCCACAGTTGTACTAAAAATATTATGTTATTTATAAGTCTAGACTGAATTTAACAAACAAGTAATTTGACATGTTGGATCAGCCAGTGCCAGCCATGGTGAAATGCAATCATTACAGGAACTTACAAATGCAAATATTCTGGGTGTGTCTGGTATATGCCTGTAACAACCCTATTTTTGAAAATAGAGGGTTTTTTTAGCCTAACTTTAGTTACTACTGAACTAATGAGGACTCAGTTTTTTGTATGTTTTGTCTGAAATGCAAACCATAAAATTACCAGTTTAATGTAACACTGTAGAGAGAAAATGTCTGTTAAAGAAGTTGGCTTTTTGACTGAAATTGTACCCTATTTACTTGATTTTTAGCCCTCTAATTAAAGCCAGCCAATTCTGAAATAGGAATTCAGTTTTCCATTAAACTCAGTTAGGTGGGACTGATGGCTGGAAATCTTTTCCTTGAAAGTGCACCAAAGCGTTGTGTCCGAATACACTGAAATTACAATGCACTAGTAAATTAAATGAAGCTATAGAGTGAATAAGTTTTACACATACGATACTTTTTTTAGTACTAT